>WNNJ02000411.1:0-126654 GCA_012934845.2 Pomphorhynchus laevis
GGTAAAGGACGCAGAATCGGGATCGTTGACCATTTCCCAGTGTAAAAGCAAGACCTTCAAAGGAATAACCAATATCGTCGCGAAAAGCCGAGATATTCGATACCAGGAGACTATTTCGCACATAGGCGGCTACCCCACCTCCACGTTTACCACATGAGCGATCCGAACGTATTAGAAAATAGTTAGGGATGGCAACACAGTCATCCGAAATGTCAGAATGTAGCCATGTTTCGGTTATACAAAATACATCAAAACGTTTCGAAGCAACTATGAATTTAATTTCCGAGAACTGAGCCAGGAGACTACGAACATTTGAATAACCGACAAAAATGTTCGTATAATGGGAAAATTTGACACGCTCGGTGACACTATCGAAGTCTACTAGTTTTCCTACACACGAACCATCACTACTAAAGAGGTCTGACTCTACAGGAGTAAGGGATGCCACCGGACAGTCGGACGCCACTTGACCACCCGAAAATTCCGTACACATAAGTTACCCTCACCACTTTCCAGCCGTCGATGCAGCTCGTTGAAAGCCTCGTGTCTTCTCAAACGATCTGCAGGAGATAAATCACGGAGTATATGAAAATCAGAGCGCGATAATCTAAATGCATGCTTGAGTAGAAAGTCAACATGATCTTTTGAGTCTAGAACAACTTTTAGAAGTCTAGGTCTATCTGAAAGTTTCTTGCCTAGACGAAAAACTCTTCGAACTTTAAGACACTTCGCAACATCCACATCGCACTGGAGAAAAATCTTAGAAAACACTGCGCGAAGATGCATAATATCGTCATCCAGTCTACTTTGGGGATTGTTACTGAGAGATTCTTCAACACCGCTCACGATAACGTTTAACTCTCTTCTGGAGTTAAATTGTCTAGAGCTAAATTGTTTAGGGCTAGCAGACGGAACTAATGAAGAATTAGTCTCAGGGGTAATCGATGGCCGACGATGATTTGGAGGAATCACTGCATGTTGTTTATTATTTGGAAGGCTAACTATTTGTCGTAGATTATCTATAGGCCTAACTATAATCTGACTAGCCTTTGCAAGATCCTTAACGCTCTCAATAAACGGGGCTACTAGAGGAGCAACACATAAACTGCAGCGGTGATGCAGTTGCTGCGGGTAAGCACAAGGACGCTCAGTACAATCGCTACCTAGAGGACAGTTTTGAGAACAATCACTGCCCGAGGAAGTGTTAACAGGAGTTGACAAATCAACATTTGCATGCTTGAGGGCGGAACATTTGTTATCTACATCAAGACCGACGCTGCTCGAGTCCAATATATGGGGATGAACAATAGAATCCAAAACAGGAAGTTGTTTGAAGGAGTAATCCATCACATTAGTCTCATGCAATGCATCCCTAACGAAGCATTGAGTTGAATTGTTATTGAAGGGTATGATTGATCGATCGCTCAGTTCTAACTTCGACTGCTGCGTGAGAGAATGATTGAGTACATGAATAGCATTATTGGTTCCTATCTCAGATAATTTTGGAGTGGCCGAAACATCATCAATCCCTGACGACAAGCTGCTTGACTTTCTGAACGCTTCTGAACTCCGTTCTGGTTCGTTAATACTAAGATCTTCCCCATCGTTGTGACTGTTTGAATCTGCGTTCCTCTTTAAAGCATTTATTGATACTTGCTAAAGTGGGTAAAGAGAAACCATAATCATGGTGAAGATGGTGGAGAAGAATCGAGTGATCGACGATGTCAAATATATATATATATATATATATATATATATATATATATATATATATATATATATATATATATATGAAGAAAACCAAGCTAAAGTGGGTAAAGAGAAACCATAATAATGGTGAAGATGGTGGAGAAGAATCGAGTGATCGACGATGTCAAAAGCAGATGAGAGATCAAGAGAAACTATGACACTACATAATTTTTGATCGCGCGAGATGAGTTGGTCGTTATAAACTTTAAGACAGGCGATTTCAGTAGAGTGATTAGAGCGAAAATCAGCTTGGAAAGGAGGGAACAAGTTGGAGGAAAATATATATGCATTAGCTTGCTTGAGATCAAGATGCTCAAGGAGTTTAGAGAAATTGGGAGAAGCGATATAAGACGGTACGAAAATAGTAGTGAGGGGTCAAGAGATTGCTTTTTGAGGAGAGGGCGAACATTGGCTCATTTCCAGTTAGAAGGAAATGTGCGGCTGCGGATAGACAAGTTGAAAGATGTGGTTCGTGTGAGATATATGAGCAGATATTGTTAAGCAACTGAGTTAGAATTAGGTCAAAAGTAGAGGTTTTATTAAATAATGACAGAAGAATCGAAGAAAATTCATCAGAAGAATGGGAAGAAGATGAAATAGTTCTGGGAAGGAAGTATTTAAAGATTCGAGAGGATACAAGGGGCACATGGGTAGAAGGGAAATTAAATTAGATAGTTTAGATTGTAAATAAGAAGAAAATTTATCAGGATTTATTTTACAATGGGTAGATGACATGTTTTGTTCATATTTTTTTCACAAACTGATCATCGCATTTAATCACTTTAAACTAAATCTCATTATATACTGCTATCGGTATTGTTTGCTCCCAGCGCTCGAGAGATTCTGTCATCATTTTTTATTTCGTTGAATATTTGTTGTATTAAACGAGATAAATGCCTAACTATGGATTTGGTAACAGTCAGAATGGTCGACAACTGGCTATTATCCAAAATGTTCAAACAGTCATTCATGCAGAAGCTCGCTGAAATTTTCTGTTCACAATCAAATGTTCCTTTATTGGTACATTAATCGACGTATATTCGTCACAGCGATCACCGACATTTTAGAGTGTAATATATTTGATCATTAATAACACTGATATTTCAAACAGCATTCGTCAGTGTATCCAACTACACCAGCTATTTTTGCATTACTAACTACAAAAATACGGAATAATGTTAGATTTCCTTAATAAATAACACAGTTAGTAAAACGTAACAAACTAAGTAACTAGAGAATTAGATTATTCAGTAGTGCCATCTGCGGAAATTGTTTTTACATACATAGGCATGCCGTCTTATCACGTGATCTTCAAACTCCATTTTGTTCCAAGCACCTCCTCCAAAACGTGGTTTCTTCAATTCGAAGGAGACTTCAATTGCCTGTCTTCAAATATACTTACGATTCCTCCATATCGAAGCTAAGGCCATCGCATGTGATATCTTTAGATCTCAACAGATATATTTAGTGGCACCTATTCCAACTTTTAATTGGCACGTAATCGTCTTCTTCACTTCTAACTATCTGATCTTGCGATTTTATGTGATTTTATGTAGTTCCCAGTATAAACATCAAGAAATAAAGCCATTTCGTAAGAAATAACTAAACTGTAGTTGATAATAAGCAATAAAGTAATGGTCTCGGAATTGCATTGCACAACAGTATATATGTAAATTATTTACTTTAAATAAGGATAAATCAGTATCTACATGCTCATATACATCTAGGTCGTCTACATTACAATCGTCTTTTCCATCGTCTCCGTGTTTTTCATCGTATTCGACTTTATATCGCCTACAGCATTTCCATCTTCATATTTTCCATGGTAATGGGCACTTACATACTATTATACCATACCATCGTCTTTATTGTCAAATTCACACCCAATAATAGTAAATAGGTAAGTGCTTTGTTTGCTGCTCTCAACACCATAACATTCAACATCAAAAGACGGATTTCATTCACTATCAAAGAACGGGGATGTTCAAGACGATTTACTAACTTTGGTTCCATCTCTATAAATTTTTAATCAAATATTTGATCCAACCAACCACAAACACACTCTCTTCAATCTACAAATGACCATCAATTAAATATCGAAAACTTTGTTGAAGATCAAGTTATTAAGCAAATACACCAAAGTAAATAGTAACATATATGGTTTTGTTCAGTGAATTACCGCTTCATAAATACGCACAGAAACACTATTTTGTGTTGCTTTAAAAGAATTCGATCGAATTATCCATCCGCTCTTTGGTTTTTGAATTGAATAATTTTAATCAGTTGATAGTTGTAGTTGATAGTTTCACCATTGATTTATGGCCATAAAAATTGCACTTTGGATAATATTGTGCTTGTATGTACAAAACATTTTAAGAATAAGGTGTAACGTGTTTTCTAAGTTTCAATATTTTATAAAAAAATTTGAGTTATATTATTGGCAATTGAATAAATCAAAGTCCTAATTAAGTCAAAAAAATTACAATGAAGATTGTAAGTTTAAATTTTATATTAGTGAACGCTTAAAATGTTCATTTTAAAAGGTAACATTCCCGGTTGATTATATTGTCCCATTTTTAACAATTTAAGACAATCGATCAATATGGATATATAATTTATGCATGTACGATTTATTTACATTTGCTTAAACATTTTAAATGTCTTTTAGAATTGATTTAATCTCATCTTGGATTATTTCTAATTCGCACCTGCTCATTTCTATATATTTATAACTTTATAATGTTAAAAATAATCTTGAAACTTACAAGAATTACATTACATTTTCTCTTATTTATATCTTGTTAGGTTGTAAAAAAGTATCGGCAATTTCCATTTCAGCTGCAGTTCAATTTTCGCGGTAATCTTCATAGAATAACGGATAAATGCAAAAAATATATTATTTGTGTACTTCGGTTAGTCTTCGTTCGCTTTACGACAATTTATTTAACAATTGGATATGGATAGACAAACTATTGAAACCATGTGCTATCGCTGTCAAAGGAGTCCACTGAGGCTGGTACATAACAGAGGCATTGCTGCCTCCGTTGTTATATTTAAACCTTTCAATCGTTATAAACATCTAGTGGTATACGCTTATTATACCACATCCATTTTTTCAGACAGGTGCAAAGATGTAGTCTCGGACATCAGTCGTCATTTTTTTAAATTAAAAGAACGAAATATTTCGGATCGAGATATTGTGTCCAAGTTAACTGTCAGGAGTATGTTTCGGCTTGGTAAGTAAACATCTGATAACCATCCTAGGCTTCTAAAGGTTGTCCTCGTATCAACTAGTGAAGCTAAGTCCCTCTTAAATCGATGATTCAGACTAAAAAATCAACTGTTTATATTTTAAAGGATCTTTCTCACAAAGAGCGTATTTTATTACTTAATGCTAAGAGGAGCTTGCCCGTCATCGTGGCGAAGGTGATGTGGATTTGTGTGTCAGAAATTTTCGTGTTTGCCAACGCAAGCCTTTTGTGCGTTGGTATCCAATCTGCATGGACCTTTGAGTATTGGTTCTATATCTGTGGGTTCCATTGTGGATTTCAGTTTGGTGAAAACGGGTATTGCAGCTTCTGCAAATATGCGTGCTCTTCACATTGGCTATTCTAACATTCGTAGCTTAACTTCTAATCTGGATGATCTTCGCATTTTGTTGACTACAAAACATTTTGACACCTTTGCCGTATCTGAGTCGTGGCTGCATAGTTGGATTGGTGATGTTACAATTAATATTAAAGGTTATACCGTAACTCGGTCAGATAGGTGTGATGTTCGTCGCGGGGGTGGTGTTGCCATCTATTTAGCTCACGGAGCGGTTGTAGTCGGTTCGGTCGAGTACTCCAATAGTGAAGGAACTTGTGAGTGCTTGGTGTTAGACGTAATATTATCCGTACTTAGATTTTCGCTTGGTGTCCTTTATAGAACTCCTAAATAATCTGGTTTTGACGATGTACTGCGTAATGTGCTTCTTAATTCATGTAAGCATCATCGTCCTTTCATCCTATCTGGTGATTTTAACATTCCTAGTGTTGTGGTTAGTGATGTTGGTGGTTTTAATACTGATTATTACAATGCTTCTTAAACTCAAATATGTCAATTCTTCACGATTTATTACTCGTTCAATTACTGACCTGTCGTACCAGAGTATACGGCAATAGTTCATCTATACTTAATCTACTCTTTTCTTGAAATTGTGATCATGTTTGTGACATAAGCTATGTATCTCCTCTTGGAATGAGTGACCATGTAATCATTCAATTCGGTATTCGTCCTTCTTTGGGAGCTATGATGGAGGATGCTGAACCTAATTAGGTCAAACGGCTGTGGCATAAGGCAGATCACGCAGCACTCTTGACTTATGCAGATTGTATTAACTTTTGTTGTGATGACAGTTCAGTTGACCGTTGCTGGCATGTAATTCGCGATAAGTTACTTGAAGTTTCAAATAAGTTTGCCCCAAAAATAGTAATCAAGAAAAGTTACAACAACAAGTCAGTTTGATTTGACCATGATCTCAAGAATGCACTGTACAAACGAAACAGTTTCTTTAAACTATCACGTAATGACCCATCGTTCATCTTATCTTTCAAACAAGCTCGTAATGTTTTTAAACGACTCTGCGCTAATAAGCGTATTCATTATAAGTACGATCTTCTAAATTCGATTGGTCGAAATTCCAAACGTTTTTGGTCGTACATGCGCCAAAATGGGAATGCTCCCTGTGGTATTCCTCACTTGGTTGTTGATGGTTTTCTATTGTCTTCTCAGGTCAACATTGCCTAGGAATTTGCAAATGAATTTACTCTAAGCTATGTTTCGTCGGTATCCAACATTGATTATGAACCACTCAGCTCTCATGTCTCTAGTAATTCGATTTCTATTACTCGAGATGAAGTATTTGCCAAATTGATTCAACTGTCGGGGTATTCATCTGCTGGTCCTGACGACATTCACCCCTTTCTTTTACGTATCTTGAGTGCCAACCTCTCTCGGCCCTTGGCAATAATGTTTCAGCTCGCTTTAAACTCCGGCAAATTACCGCTAGACTGAAACGTGCTATGGTAGTACCTGTTTATAAGAAAGGTGTGCGGAACTCATCTAGTAACTACAGGCCTATAAGTTTAACTAGCCATATAAGTAAAATTATGGAGCGTATAGTTCACGACAGGATAATGAGTCACTTGGTTGAGTCCAGGCAGATTTGATCTCAACAGCATGGTTTCAGAAAAGGCAGATCTTGTCTGACCAATCTCTTGTGTTCTCGTGAGGCGTGGGTCGCAGAATTATCTCGAGGTAGCTTTATTGATGCCATGTTTCTTGATTTTAGTAAAACATTCGATCACGTGCCTCATTCTCAGTTAATACAAGCATTATTCGATCATGACATTCCTCGGATGCTTGTAGCGTGGGTTGCTGATTTTCTGTCATCTAGGAGCTATATAGTACGGGTTGGTGATTGTTTTTCTTCTTCGCGTAGTGTGACTTCAGGGTTTTCTCAAGGGACTGTGTTTGGTCCATTACTTTTTAACATTCTCATCAACTATCTGCTGAGTAAACTGCAATGTCAATATCTTGCTTTCGCAAATGACTGGAAAGTGTGGAGCACAATTAATTCTCCAAAGGATGTAGAGTTTCTGCAAAGTGATATTGATAGGATAGAAATTTGGAGTAGGCATACAAGAATACTATTGAACGTCTCTAAGTGTGTTCACCTTCGTTTCGGGTATAGTTCTGTACCTGCCCAATATACTATAGGATCTCAAATAATTAATTGTATCTCATTTAAGAGACTTTAATATCATAACTCATTCTTCCTTGAAGTCTAAAATGGACTCTGAACGTAGATGCGCGTCTGCCAGAAGAATGTTGTACTTGATAAAAAAACTGCTTCAAGTGTGTCACCCACATGCTTTAGAATTCTATTTAATGCACTTGTAAGACCACATATAGAGTTCGCGATACAAGCCAGTTTTCCAACGTCCAAAAAAGAGTTGAATGACTTAGAAAATATTCGTCGTCGTGGCAGCAAACTGTTTTCGAGTTGTTTTCATATGAGTTATCGCGACAGACTTAAAACTCTGGGTATGAAGACTGTGCACCAAAGACTGTACATCCTAGATATGTTAGTAATGTGGCATATCGCCAACGGTTCGGATGGATATCCTACCCATTCGATGGTTATCAACGATGTACGATGCCACAGAGGTAATTCCCTGTTGTTGAGGATATCGTCTTATGGTCGCAGTTCACGGTTGGATCGCTTGTCTCATAGTTGTGCAAATGCTTGGAATCGACTACCGTCGGAAATCGTAATGGTCACAGACGTTAAGACATTCAAGACCGCTCTCATAAATTGGACGATTAACGGCGGGAATAATGAAGATTACCCCTTTTATTAATAGTTTTATGTTGATTTTGGTGTATGTAATGATTTTTTCTTGTGATCGAGCGAAACAGCTTTATAGGCAATTTTTGCTTGTAATAATAGAAACAAAGCGTACAATTTGTGATGTATTAGTGTTTAAAATGTGTAAAATATACAAAATATAAAATAAAGATAAATAAAATTTTAAGGAAAAACAGCGTCGCTATTCTTTTGATTCCGCCTTATCCGTGGACTTGTCTGCCTTTGACGTCTCCCCGTCCACGTTGCTGGATTCGGCAAGCTGTTGCAAGGTGTCTACATATTTGTCGGCATTTCGTACAGTCACGGTCCTCCGAGGCGGTAAGAAAAACAGCGTCGTTGTCCTCCTCTGTTGCTGCCACATCCGTCGACTTCTCTGCCTCTGACGTCTTTCCGTTCCCCTTGCTGGATTCGGCAGGCTGTTGAGTGGCGTTCGCGGACACATATTTGTCGGCATCTCGTACAGTCCCGGTCCTCCGAGGCGGATTGAATCCAGTGACAACAGCTGTGATTTCGTATAATCCAGGTAGCAGAGGCTTCCAATATCGCCTATTACTTGATTTGAATTGATAATTTGATTTGATTCTTTTGAATAGTCGAAAATCAATATTGACCCTGCGTTGGCGTCTACTGCACATGTATGCTCATCCAGTTCAAAATATTTTGGCACCAATTCTTCGTTTGTTATACAAATTGTAAGAGGAGATTTGCGGCTCATTATGCTGGTATTCTGGACGTCAAACGTGTCCATGTTTATTCCCCTTATCACATTGGGCGCATCAGTAAAGCCACCTGCAACCACAACCTTCCCCAGTCCCTTTGTTTCTTCGCATGTCGTCATGACGCTGAAATTAAGAAATGGGCCTACCAGGCTAACAAGTCGGCTAGGTGAAATACCCGAGCTTAAGCAGTAGGCTGGGCAAAATCCAAATAATCGATCAGGTATTCGAATTCCTCTCTTCATTGACATAAGAAATACAGACATCACGATGTTGTGGCCCGCACTGTCCCCAGCAATCACAAAATTCTGTCCAGTCCAACCTTCACAATCAAAATTTATTAGGTTCGTTTTATTGCAAGGTTGTTCTATTCCGATAACGCTCGTCGTGGCCACTACGCCCTCGTTCTCAGTGTTACTACTCTGTGTCACAAGTAAGCGTGTGGGGTATGAGGGTGTCTGTTTGATCGGGCTTTCATCTTTCCCAGTTTGAAAGTCGAGTACGCCTCCGCTATGTGAGATTCGAAGATTTTGATTGACATCATTGATATGGATGTCCACATTTCTGACTGTAGGAAGGATGGTTTCTCGAATGACGATTTCTTCGGATAAGGCTGCCACCTGAGTAAGAAATTCCGAAGGGTTGAGACGCGGGGTTGGGTCGTCGTAAAGACCAACACTGCTTTCTATTATAGGTCTCCCCAAATCTTCGAGGCTCTTGAGAATCGCTTTGGCATTCCCTCTCATCAGGGAGATCGAGACACGCTGAAAGAGCTGGTTTGCCGCCTTGCTATACGAAATATTGCCTCGCCAAGACATAGATCGGGCAATGAATCTGACAAGTTTTTCCCCCTGGGCGTTCCAACCTCCATATGTCTCTATAACTGCGGCCGAGAAACAATACCCACTTTCCTCCATTTTCCGCTTGTATTTTCGGTCCTTGACACATGCTGCATATCTGTCTGCAGCATATCCAGGAATCTTAGCAGCCATGGAAACGTAGGCATTTTGCAGAGGGTTTGTCACCGCAAAATCGACTGCTAGAGGGGGATCCTCGTAAATCAAAATGTCGGCTGGTCTCTCTCGTAAGTTGCGCACGAGATTGGGTACCTCCTTCGCGACTCTCAGTCCTGCAGAAACTGCCGCCTGAAATATTGTGTCTCGAAGTCCATCGTGTCGAATACCGGGGTACCCGCCAAATTGACAGGTTAGGGCGTGGAAACCAAACTTGTCTGCCATTCTAAGGCAGCGTCTGCAACGGTAGTCACCCTTACAGAGCGGCATTCCCAACCACATACGAAGCAACACCACAAATTCATTCGGCGCAAGATTCATAAGCGTGGCTTTGTTTGGTATAGCCTGCAGCCATGCACACGCATGCGGACGCGAAACTGCCAATAATCTGGCTGAATTGGAGCAATCGACGCTTTCCAATAGCTTGCGACGCGAAGTCTCGTCGATGCTGTGAGAAAGACCCCGTTGATTTGATTGTAGTCCTCTGTCATCATGCGGAAAGTTAGAAATTGCAGATTCAAAACTGGGGAAAGAGTAAGGGTCGAGGTTCGATTGTTTAGCGACCATTTCCACACTTGAAAGAAACGCCGCTGCGGAGTGTTCGACACAGCTTCGAAGGCCCAATCCTCCCATCTTCAGGGGTAAGCAAGCTTGTGACCATGTTTTCTTGTCCGGGTGAATAGACGTTATATTGCTGAAGCAATCTAAGACCAAGTCATCGAAAAGCCGGAAAAATTTTTGAGCGAAGGCGGGATCTACCGTACGCATCAGATGATTTACTCGTGCGGCAGATGCGCAATTGCGCAGCAGGATGAAAGCAACCTGAGGGTCCGGCAAGTTTTCTAGTGTCTTTAGGTCAAGTTGCAGTGCCGGGAGTACCTTATTAATGAGGTGTGATGAGCAGTGTTCCTGGGAACCGACAGGGCTCCCTAGAATTGTGAAGTTGTCTGTTGAATTAACCAAAGTAATCCCTGGGCATAATCTCTTTACCAGATCGATATTACTAGCCTTTCCTATCAGTTCGGTCTTTTTCCAGTTTAACGACAACCCAATCGCTGGAAAATCTAAAGAGAGCAGAGATAATGCTTTGCCAACAGCCTCTGGTCTTCCGCCCACTATGCCGTCATCGAGGTATCACAAGTTTAAGCCGATCCCCTCGATTGTAGATATTGAGGCGATTATCGGTTTCAAAGCTAGGCAAAACAATAAGGGACCAAGAGGATCCCCTTGTTGCACTCCGCTCAAGGATTGAAGAGGCTCCATGTTCCCAAATCGAAGGTTTGAACCAGATCCATAGCACCAGGATATCCACCTACTTATTTCAGGGAACTCACTCCTTACAGCGTCAATAAAGGATCTGCGGCTCAGCGTATTGAAGGCATTGGTAATGTCAACTTTGACCCAAACCCAATCGTCATTCTGGTGTTGAAGATGGTGTAGTCGACGGACTCTATGGATAATCTGCTCCATACCGTTTGGCGTAGCGACACCGAGCTGGTGAGGTAAGAGCGATTCTGAAAACCGCGACCGGAGTTTTCGACAAATGCATTTGGCACATAAGCGACGTAATGTTTCCCCAATTGCAATGGGGCGGACTCCTCCGTCAGGCTTACTTAAGGCCAGTAGACTAGCTCCAGCTAAGAACGGAGAAAGTTCGACTGGAGCTAAGCCCGCAATCAGGTAGTTGACCAGCGAAGTGAGTCGCCCTAAAAGAACCCCGTGATCAACCGACATCATGTCTTTTAAGTGTTCCGCTCTCAAACCCAAGCTTCCAGGGGAAGTAAGGGAAGGAAAAGATGAGACTGCGGCCTGAATAATGTCCGAGTCGACTGATAAAGGCAATGTCAGGCATGGAGGGCGAGAGGCTGGGAGATCACCGTTCACTGGATGTAGCACGGACAATTGTATGCGTGTGGATTGTGAATACTCGCAAATATTACTTGAAGTAAGACGTCGCATCGCTTTCCCATAATTTCCACTTCTTGTTAATTCGATCGCCTCTGAATAGTCGTTGTTCGTCGAAACAAATCTGTTGAGCTTTCTGGAGGGTCGAACATCCGATGGAGAAAAGCAATCACCATCTTCGCCGGTTTCGAACTTGTCCAAAAGCAAGCTTATCTTTGTCCCAGTGTGATCGCAGGCTTGAGCACGATTCATCGTAGACGCAAGACAGAATTTCGGAAAGCATAGCAAACGTTCCCAGTCGTGAAATGAGTTTGAACACATAGCCTGTAAAAGTAACGACGAGTAAATATTTGCAATTCGACGGCGCAGGTTCCACGGTATGCGCTTAATCGTATTTACGGGTTGCATCCAAACCCTGCGTAAAAGTTCTGAAGTGGTGCGCGTAGGTTCCTTGAAAGGACTGCTCGACAACTCCACAGGCGGTGTAGCCGACCTGAGATCAGATGATGCTCCAAAGGAGTCCCGCACGCCCACAAAAGCAACTTGACCAGCTCCATCTAGAGACGTCAAATTAATTGAGCCGAAATTCAATGATTGACCCGAGCCTGAGCATCTTGAGTCCAAGTGACCGTGAACGCGAAGACACCCTGAAGCATTAAGCCGATAAACTCCTCTGCATATGGGACAACATCCAGTGTTTACCGATCCACCAAGCGAACATTGCTGACGAGAACTGTTGTCTATAGCTGATGCTTTACGCCTTGTTCGCACCATTTATTTTGTGCGTCGGCGAGCGAAGCGAGCCGACGATTGTGTGTTTAAGGTTGTAATTTGCTTGAACAGCGATCTTTGTGAGCGCAGCGATCTGAAGTTTGCAGATCCTTTTCTTCTTCTTATTTAGATCTTTTCTCTTTGTGTGAAAAGATCAATTGTAATTTGTGTATTTACTTTAGATTGTATATAGTTATTTGTTAACAGCTTAGAATTTCAAACTAGTGTAATTTCAAATATAAAATTTACTAAATTTGTACATTTTATTTTATTTTATTTGATCCTGCCCCAAATTCCAAAAAATGGATCAACATCAGTAATTTTTAATATAATCGTTATTTTATAAGATAATAAAATAACAATTTAATATCAGATAATATAATTATTATTTTTGTTAAATATTTTTGAATATTTAACATATACCGTTTATTAGATAAAACAAAACTTCCAACTTTGTCAAAATAAATATTAAATATTAGAATTTCAAATATTTAAATAACTAGTTCAAATTTTAAATATCAATTAAATATCATCAATAATTTTTTAAATATTTTTTTTATAATTCTTTATCATCAATAATTTATAAATAACTAAGGCTTCTATTAAATCAGAATAACTAAGGCTTCTATTAATTCAAAATAACTAAGGCTTCTATTATTTCAAAATAATTAAGGCTTCTATTAATTCAATTTTATCCATATATTTATATTTACTTGATAGTTTAATTTTTGCTAGATAGGCGTTATAGTTATTATAACATATATATGTATATCTTTTTCCGAATATAAGATTAATTAATTTTACTAACGCTTCTTTAATATCTACTAAACCTAGATTTGTATAAAGCGTACTAAAATCGTATGTATTTATATTCTGAAAATTTATTCCTTTTACGTGTTCTAAAATAATTGTTATAATTGTTATAGAATATATATGAATATCTTTTTCCGAATATAAAATTAATAATTTTTTTAAACGCTCCTTTAATATCTGCTATATCTAGATTTGTATAACGTACCAAAATATTTTACTATTTTCTGTGTAATGTTATTTTTATAGTAACCTAGTTTAAAATATGTATCTATTAAATTATTTAAATGATTTTGAAGAAAGCCAATATCATTACATATTGTTGCAATAATTCTTAAAATTTCATTATTTAATGTATTATATTTTATATTATATGGTATGCATGAATGCTCATGCAAAAATATGTTTCTTGTAAATTTAAATGTCATCTTTACGATATAAATTAATAGTAGTTTTAGTTAATGTTAATTTAATGTTCATATCTAGATATACACCTTCTTTATCATTAATATTGGTTTTGTTAAGAATAAGGCTTTCTGGATAAATTTGTTCACTAATTGAATAAAAATTATTAGAATTAAATACACATATATCATCAATATAGCGAAACATATATTTCATATATTTATATAGTTTAGATTTATTTTTTAAACAATTTGAACAAATTCATAATCTATAAAGCTTAAAAATAAGTAAGCTATGATTGTGCTACTATTACCACCCATTGGAACACCTTTAATTTGTCTAAATATAGATGTATCTACCTTAATTTGAGGATAATCAATCCCTACCTTGATTTGATTATAATCTTATTAATTTGATTATAATCCATTGATAAAAAATTTCCGCTTAAGAGTTTAAATTTATTTTTAATGTTATTGTGTTGATTTATATATTTTACTATTTTCTGTTTGATGATATTTGTATAGTAACCTAGTTTAAATTATGTATCTATTAAATTATTTTAATGATTTTGAAATGTAATATCATTACAAATTGTTGCAATTCTTAAAATTTCATTATTTAATGTATTATATTTAATATTATATGTATGTTCATATTTAAATATGTACCTATTTTATCATTAATATTAGTTTTAAGGATTAAGATTACCTAGATAAATTTATTCACTTAATTGATAAACATTATTAGAGTCAAATACACATCATCAATATATAGAAACATAAATTTCATATATTTATATAATTTAGACTTATTTTTTACACAGTTATAAACAAATTCATATTATTTAAAGCTTAAAAATAAGTTAAAAATTATTCATCCAAAAAGAGTTTCCACTAAAGAGTTTAAATTTATTTTAATAATATTGTGTTGATTTATATTTACTATTTGATGTTTGATTTTATTTTTATTGTACCTAGTTTAAAATATGGATCTATTAAATTATTTAAATGATTTTAAAAATTCATATCATTGCATATTATTATCTTTCGATAATTCGTCATAACGGACTGAAACGCTCTTTTGCGGAGCACGTCTTATCCCGTTACGGAAGAAGACAGGCGGAATCAGACCAATTGCAATCGGATGCGTTTTGAGACGGTTAGTTTCTAAAATAGTGTGCTAGTCTATTATCAAAATTCTGGTTCAGCACTTTTTGCCCCATCAGTAAGGTGTTCGTGTTTTTGGCGGCAATATACACATTAATTGTTTCAGGCAACTATACCCATTAATCTCGGTGGGACCTTGCTAGGGAAACGCCTATTTCAGCATTATGTTCCTCTCTGTTCAGACAAAACGATCTGATAATGCGGTTGCTAAAGAGATGCAATCTGAACACGTACGTCAAGACAGATCCGCTTTTCGCCATTGTGATTGAACAATGGCCGGCCTATCCGTTGTCTCCAGTTCCGGCGAACTAGAACACTTTAAGAAGATGGAACGTGCTACGATAGGTCTCTATGTTTCATTGTCTTCTAGAGAACTGTGAAACGACTAGGAACAGATCCCGTTCGTTAGCCGTGTCTACACCATAGTTTGGATTCTTCTTACAGACATTGCCGATTTCACTAGTTGGCACACGCATGTTGGACACGACTTTCGCAGTATCGATTGGCATTTGACTGGAAATTACTATCGATAAAGAGTTCATATGTTTGTGGCGACAATCAGATGCGTTCGACCACCACTAAACTGTAAACAGGGCAAGGCACGCTCGTCATACAAAAGATAAACAAGCGCTCTGTAGCAAGGAAATACAATGCCAATTAAAGTCGAGCGGCCTTACGCGTAATGACGGCAAGCATCCCGATAGAACTACACTTGTCCAAACACTATGTCCGCTGGCTACGCTATGCATGTTGTCACTGGTATTGAAAAAGTGGCAGACTCGCCGAAACAAAAAAACTGCAAAGCATACATGCATTGATCAACGAACATACGAGTTTTAGCCGGTCGCTATTGAAACATGTGACGCATACAGTTCAGCAACCAAAGTCTTTATTGCACGCTTGTCCGGGATGCTGAGAAAGACAACATGCTATGCAAAAGCCGGTAGCTATCGGATGGATATCATACCCATTCGGAGGTTATCAATGATAGACGATGCCACAGAGGTCATTCCCTATTGTTGAGGATATCGTCCTATAGTCGCAGTTTACGGTTGGATCGCTTGTCTCATCGTTGATGCTTGGAATCGACTACCGTCGAAAATCTTGATGGCCACAGACGTTAAGACATTCAAGACTGCTCTCATAAATTGAACGATTAACGGCGGGAATAATGAAGATTACCCCTTTTATTGATATTTTTATGTTGATTTTGGTGTATGTAATGATATTTTCTTGTGATCGAGCAAAACGGCTTTATAGCCAATGCTTGCTTGTAATAATAACAATTATCTCCATTCAATATTCTACCCAACTCATCAAAATTGCAAATGGTGGTCTTTAATAGTATCCCTGCGACAAAATAAAAATAAAAGAGACGAGCAATCTCAGCTCTCTGTTTCATTTTTCAGCTCTCTGCTCTCTGACACATTGGGTAAGATATGGTTGGCTCTGATTCACTCCTCAAATATAAGAACACTTTTATGTAGAGATTAAGACCATAATCTGATTTTATTAATTTTTCTACCTTTTCTAAACTGTTTTTCATATTCAGTGATAGCATTGTTTTAGTACGAAAACCATAATTATTATTACTTTTTTGAGTGATTTAATGGTTAAAATTTTCATTAAATTGATAGGTGTACGTAGGGATTTTTGAAATAGATAATTGGCGTCTTACCAAAATGTCCCTCATCTGCTGTTTTGGAACTAAGTTGCAGATGTGTTCATCTTTCATCACTAAACATCTCAACCTGCCTTATACTTTTGAATTTAAGAAAAATATAAATGCTTATCATGCAAAGTTCACTTGTTTGGATCCGCTCCATCGTTCACAATGTATCTGCTCCATCGTTCTTGCACAAAATTTCATATGACCTAGATCGGTCAACCCAGTTGTTAAACGCACATTCGGGTTCTTACACGGAGATCAGACATATTTTACATAATCGCGACAAGAACGATGGGGCAGTGAGACATTGTGTCAATAATCCCGAGCAAAGCATAAAAGCCATCATAATAAAAGCAGATATTCCCGACGACAAGAAACGAAAAGAAAATGAACTATATTGGATCGACCAGTTATATGCCGACAAACAACTAAATACAGAACACAACTACAATCTGCCTTATTGTTATAAGTTATAACATTATAACTTATATAACTTATACCTCATTATACAATCTGCCAGTTGTAAGACGCACATTCGAGCTCTTACACGGAGATCAGACACATTTTACATAAACGCGACAAGAACGATGGAGCAATGAGACATTGTGTCAATAATCCCGAGCAAAGCATAGAAACCATCATAATAAAAGCAGATATTCTCGTATAGCATCGTGAGGAATTGCTGGTGTCTTTATAGTTATCACAAAAGCAGTCGAAACGTACCCTAAGCCACTTCATCCGACTGACGATGACTGCTGGGTGGTTAGGAACGTCTTGGAGTGATACATTAGACTGATGGAGCTGATGATCGAAGTCCAGTTATTTAGCAGCAAATATGGATTAAAAATCAATCGTAGCCAGCTTTGGCTCCTGGACCACAGTTTCAAGCGATTTTTCGCAATAACGATTTATCAAATGACGCATTTCTTTTGGAATCCTGTGAGAAATTCATATATATATGATTATTGGTATCTACCAACAAAAAAAACAGATTAATTCTTCAATTTTACGTTTCGCCTTGCGGTTTCTTCAAAAATTGTTCTTAAATAAATTGATTAAATCAAATAAATAGATTTTAATTTATACTTACAACATATATATTCAGATTGCAGGCATAACCGTCTTCTGGGATCCATCTTTATTGGAACTCGATTATTAAGAAAAAATGAATATCATAATATTCACATATAATAATTTAATAATACATTATTATTAAATTATTATTGATTATATATATTCCGCACAGTCGGACTTAACTTCTATATATAATTGTTATTGTTTTAAATCAAATACTGCAAGGTAAAAAGTGCTATAATAAGTTGTATGTATAGCTTGTTGCATTTGAAGTCTTCTGTTTAAAAACAATGATGTATTTCAAAAGACAAAGGAACATTGATGTTAATTGCATTATCAGAATAATTTACCATACCAGTCAGAACTGAATATTTCTCGTTAGTCGAATGACTAAACATTAATGTATAGCTAAATGTTCACTTTAATGCAAATCGAAGCGTGTTAAAGGTTATATCGCTTTATCGACACATTTGCAGTCGCAAATTAGGGATGTATGTCATGCTGATCCCTTGCGATCTATTTTCGTTACGCAAATTATTGTAAGGGCATTTTCACGAAACCTACTTAAGTGCCCATGTGATTTTTATAGAATGCAAGAAATTTTATGAAAGGCTTCAAAATGATATAAAATAGATCAAGTAGCTGCTGGCAAGATCGGTAACACAAACTATTGATCTAATCGTTTAAGTAAAGATTTGTTAGTAAACTATCCCCTTATACTATTGCAGTATAGTGATTATTATTAAATTATTGGATTAGTAGTGAATCATGCAAATCTTTCTTACTTGTGATCAAGCACGGATTGCGTAACGTTAACTGCTTGCTTTCAATGTAATTTTTTACGCCATTTAGCTTTTCGTAACACACATGCTGGCATACCCTCGACATTTTCCTAAAAAGACAATTGTACGTTCTCAACATGACAATGGCAAACCTCATTTAATTTTGTTTGATATACTACCTTTACTAAACATTTATTTTTTATTAAGCATCGGCCGGTAAGCGATTGCTTGCTGGGCTGGAAACCAAATATAAAAAAAAAACAAAAAAATAAAAAGGTAACAATCAGGTGTTAATTGCAGTAATTTCGAAGTGCGAATTCAAAAATGATTTGTTGCTTTGACTATCAATAGCTGTAGATGGTATTATATTCCATTGATTCACTACACGGTCTTTAATATACAAGTAGTATCGATGTAGCTTTCGGCAATGTTTGAGTATCAATATGTGAGTGGTTTCTATGTCAATGATTTGGGACAATGCATCTCATATTTACCACATATAGTCATTTCACAAAATTGATTAGAATTGTCCTAGAAATCATTGACATAGAAATCATTCACATTTAAGTGCAGTTATTGTGCACGTTGATCATTACTACACTAACATAATGGACTTGCCAGTTGTGTTAGTTTGGACACGTGTGTTCTCCTTCATTCGACCGTCGTCATCTGATAATATACGTGTGCTTATAATGATATTATTGCAAGTAGTATTAGTGTATAACGTATGGACTAATTTTTTTATTAGGTTAACAAAATTTTGATATTTGGTAGTCACGTGTTGTAGTATAAAAAATAAATGTACCATATCTAGTTCTTCTTCTTTTTCTTTAGCCTTTTTCCCGTGTGTTGGCGGGGTCGGCTCTCATGGAACGCATCCTCCATTTGCAACGATCCGAAGCCAGATCAGGGTGTAGTCCAGCATCTCTTAGATCCTTGTGCAGCGTGTCAGACCATCGCTGTCTTGGTCGTCCTTTGGGGCGTTTGCCTTTAAAGTCTATTTTCAAGCCTGCCTTTGCGATGGAACCGTCATGTGCCCGTAGAGTGTGGCCAAACCAGCGGAGACGGGCTTCTAGCATTTTCTCACGGATAGGCATCACACCGTATCGTCGGTAAATATCATCATTGCGAACCCGATTTAGGAGACTAAAACCGCTTGTCCATCGAAGCATCTTCGTCTCCATGACAGCGAGACGACGTTCCGCTATCTTTGTGATAGGCCAGCATTCTGCTCCATAAAGAGCAATGGGACGAATAACGCTTCGATATATCTTTGACTTTATGCTATCCTTCATTTTGCGGTCGCACATTATGCCAGTTGTAGCACGCCACTTCATCCATGTAGCATTGATTCTGGCAGTTATTTCGTTGTTCAATTCGCCATCAGCTGAGAGCACCGATCCTAGATATTTGAAATTTTCGGTCCGTGGAAGGTCTGTTCCGTTGATATTGATCGTGCCCGTATCGTTTGTATTGGTCGTCAAGTACTCAGTCTTCCTAGTGTTTAGCCGCAGGCCATGTTGTGCTAATCTGTCATTCCAAAGCTTGACTAACTGCGTGAGGTCGGTCTTATTGACGGAAGCTAGAAAGACGTCGTCCGCATATAGTAGGGTATAAGGTGCTTGACGCTGAATGTCGCTCGTTAAGGTATCCATGACCAGAATAAACAGAAGTGGCGAAAGCACGCTTCCTTGGTGGACGCCGACGGAAATACGAAATGGTTTTGATACTCCAGCTGTGCATCGTACTCTGCTTCTTGGGCCGATGTAGAGCAGCTTGACCCACTCAACCAGATGCTCTGGGATTTGATGTTGGCGTAGCGCATGCCAGATAAGCTCATGTGGAACGCGATCGAAAGCTTTCTCTAAGTTGAGGAATGCTATGTGAAGAGGTGTGTCTTTTTCCCGATATTTTTCGATCAGCAGCCGCGCGGCATGTATGGCGTCGGTGGTGCGACATCCCTTGACGAAACCAGCCTGATTCTAATGCGGGCGTAGAATCAGGATTCTACGCCCGCATTAGAAATACGCCCGTAGAAATCGATGATTTCTACGTAAATCATCGATTCTAATGCGGGCGTAGCTTGCGCCACGCGTCGCGTCCCCGGGTTGCGGATAGGGGAGTGTCCTGTAGATATACAGGGTAGCTGCGATTTAAGCAAGCTTTGGCTTGACGAATAAGCAGTCGCGGACAGCTAGCAGTAGCGTTATCGCGATGGCGACGTATAGTGTGGCAGCCTTACGTCTATAAAATCCATCCATCCATTGGGGGCTTAACGCTATGATATGGCGAGTCGATCCCGCCATTAAATAAGGATCTGCCACTTGTTACCGGACAAGTTACACTATTGGATTAGTACCGGTTAGGCCCACCGCTTATAACTGTGGTTGACGATAGGCTCTGCGACAAGCCAGTCACAAAAACAAATAAGTCGTTATCAAAGAAAAATGGAACACACCTAAAAATGCAAACACGAAATGTACCATATTTAGTTGCTTGGTAATAACTAACAACTAAATCAGGGATTTTGTCATTAAGTATAATCAACACTTTCTTTCCTAACTTTTTTCAGTACATGTTGGAGCCCGAATGGAATCGATGAAAGATCTAACGATGCAGGTGATTTTAGTTTTTCCGTTGTGTGATGTTCGAATCTATATGCAAACACTAAAAAAGACGCACTAAAGAGCAGTCTTTGAAATAAGGCTTAACGCATTCAAACATGCTAGATCACCATTAAGGCAAGCAACAAAATTAGGTTATTTCTGTAATTAAGCAAGCGATACTTAATCTCACAGCTAAATGACGACTGGCCAAAATTAATGCCGACTGTGTTCAGAAAAGATAATAGAACATGAATAGAGAATTTGTTGTCATGCTAGTTTGACGTGCATGCTTGACATAATTCCCTGCAGTGTCGGAATGTTTGATTGTCAGTTCTACCAGTGATCATTTGCAGAACAAAATGCGAATCACCAACACTATGAACTTAGGTATAATTGGTTAACGGGATCACTAATTTTATTATAACAAAAGCTGTGAATGCTCATGAATATCTTTTATACGCGCATTGAACAGTATCACCAGACAAAAAATATCGAAAAACTCAATACTGACCGTCATAGTCTTATCGTTTCTGAAAATGTTCAAACAAATCATGAGAAAATACAGTCAAGCATTAAAACTTTCGAGCTGCTCATTTATTTTTGACAAGTGTAGATATTGCATGTGTTCCATAGTTTATTTTTGTTAAATCATGCAGATTGTATGTGGGTCAAGTATCATTTTTTAAAACCATGCGTAGGCATTGATTATATATGATTTGATTATTCAAAAGCAGCTAACCTTGTCTAGAGTTAGTTAGATGCCGTATAATAATTATTAATAATCTACGACCTATTTCAATCATTAAATCACTGCAAAACGCAGATATAGAAACATGTGCTTTCCACCCTTGATATTAATGCAGACCATGTGTTTTCCAACTGTGATTAAATATGCGTAATTCAGTTTACCCTTGCCTTAATCAAAGTATACTGAAAATCGGCCAAAATAATTACAAGTGGTAATTAAACATTTAAAACATGTCTATTTCATGATAGACACCGTATTTCATGATAGCTTAACATCATCAACACTAATTTTACAAAATGTTTTGAGCAATATTGAGAGGACAAATTAAATATGTTTTCAATTTTTATTTCAATTTTTAAAGTACCGATTTAAAAGACTTTTTTAAAGTCTTTTAAAAAGTACAAATTTATTAAAGCGGCTATTGTGGATATACATCCACTTACAAGTTTACAAAATAACAAATTAAAAGTTTTTACAACAAATAAAAAATGAAAAATAACAAAGCAAACGAAAGGATGAAAATGCCAATAGGTTGATGTTGATGTGTGGGAGAGTTTTAAAGAGTTTGAGTAATTGAATCAATTATTAATGGACAAAAAAGAGCGGAGACTGTGTTTGTCGGATGTAAAGTTTAGTGGATGGCTAAAGGCAGTTTATTCAAGAGAATAGGAGAGACAATAAAAATGGAACGCTGACCATAGTTTGAGGAAAATGAAGGAACATGGAGAAGAAGAGAGTCACATTAACGAAGATTTTTGATGCTGAGGAGTGATTCGGTACGTGTAGGAAGATGCATAAAGAAGGTGAGTTTGAAATAAAGAGTCGAAAAGTGATACAAAGAATTAGGAATATAATGCAGTTTTTCATATTTAGCCAGTTGAGTCGAATTCCGCCATGGCCCGTCTCAAGCCAGTGCTGAGAAAGTCGGAGGGTTGGCGATAGACTTTGTGACAAACCAGCCGTTTAAAACAAAACCGTCGCATCAACAGTACAAAATGGTGTCTCAATGAACTTCGCAAATAGGCAACTATGATGGTAGGACCGCGTTCTTTGCGCAAACGAACATCAACCATCAATAAGGCCCATTGGGGTGACAGTGAAAAAAGCAGACTCCGTAACGAAGCGGAACAAACGCTGAAGAAAGAGAAGAAGCCAGTTGAGTTGAGCAAGGCGAGATAAAAAATGTGATCAAAGTATTTACGATCTTTCAATAGCCATGTGATATTTAGGTACAAAAACATGTTTCGCATAGATCGTGGAAGTTGAAGCTGAAATAATATAATAACTAAACATTTTTCCTAAAAAATATTGTATTTAATTATATTTTACAACTTCTATTAAAAAACCCTAACTTCCTTCTAGCTATCGCCCCATTTCATTCCTCCCTACTCTTGAAGGTGGTAGATTTTAGAGATCTTGTTCCAGACTGCAACCGCCTTAAGCAGGGCAGCCTCCTATCTGATGCTGCTGGATGGTCCGTTGTAAGTTTAGTCTGAGTCAACTAAACAAGGTGGCGACACCGAAAAAGCAACGTTAAAAATTATGACTTAAAAGTTACATGTACTCAACCATATTGGAAAAATACGGAAGTACTAATGCTCTTTCGTCTTTGTCGCTTCGACCACACATCCACATATCTTGTCCAACTCTCCTGGCCCACCATCCACATCCGCATCAAATTCCGCCTTCTTCTCGTAACTTTTCGTCTCATCACTGTCAGCTCACCATTGTTCATCAACCTTCCTTTCTTGGAGACACTCGCTTCACCTCGCTATCGTTGCGTTCCCGTCATACCCTCTTACTCCACGTTCCCAATTACTCCAACAACTACGGTCTCCGATCCTTTCTCATCGCCGCCCCACTCGCCTGAATTCAACTCCCTCTCGACGTTCGCCGCGCTTCCCCCTTAATCACATTCAAAGACCTCCGTTCACACCTTCTCGACACATGATCTACATTTTTGTTTTGTTGTGGTCATGTAAGCGTGCGCTGATACGCATTTGCCACGTTAAAATAAATCTTTTTTAAATGTGGATTGCAATATATAGGAAAAACATATCAAATGTTAAAAACTAGGTTTAGGCAACACATATATAATATACATCATAATAGTCAAACTATATTTCATAAACATATGAGATTAATAGGACATGATATTAAAAACTGTAAATTATTTATTTTAGAACATATTATCGAAGAAAACATTTCAATATTAAATCAAAAACTATTAGAAAAAGAAGATTTTTAGATTAAAACGCTTAATTCCATGTACCCATTAGGATTGAATGACGTGGTACAATGAATTGGCAGAAGTAGTATAATACATAATAAACAACTCTATTATAATAATCCGGTTAAACGCAAACCAAGAAGTCATGGTGATTAAAGGAATAGGAAAAATAGAGTTAAAAATATTAAAAAAGATATGTATATAAATGAACAATTAGAAATATTAAAACAACTTTTAAGAGATAATAAGCTAAAAGATCTTTATGTAAATATAAGAAGTTTTTCTAAAGATATCATATGTTCAATAAATCAAAAATTAATTAACGACTATGATAGGCTAAGTTGTATAATAGACAGTTATTGTAATACAAAATACTATAATCGTACAATAAATGTAAATAATAACAATAGAAAATATACATTAACCATAAACTTCATTAATAAATGTATAGATAACATAAATATAGCCGGACTTTTAAATAATTCTAAAAGTAAAGAAATAATAGGGTCAGATTTAAGTAAATATATTCCTAGAATAAGGTATGAACTTTTACCGACATAAGGACGAAAAATTTGTAATTATAATAAAGAATTGAAATCAATATGTAACGATGATATTAAAAACATTATAGAAACGAAATGCAATTGCAAGTCTTAATTTTAATAAAATAAATGAGCATATATGTACCCATAATCTAGAATTAATTGAAAATAGTGAATTAAGCAAAATGCTATCAAAAGGGTATAAATATAGATTAAATAGCAACAACGACAAAAATAAAATTTACAGTTCGTTATATAATAACTTAAATGATTACTTTAGTAAGCTGATTAATAGTGAAAGCTCGAATATATCTAAGATAAAAATTTGGAAAGATTATATATTTGATAAAATTAAAAATAAAATGAAAATAACAAACAATTATAAAAGGAAAGATAAAATTAATAAAGATATGTATAAAGAACTTACTAAATTAAAGGATAACTATATAATAACAACTATTGACAAAGCTAGTAATAACTTTGTCTTCATATGCAAAAAGCTTTATTATGATATACTAATGAAAGAGGTTAATTCTAATGATTTAAATGTAAATCCAGCATATGAATGTAGTGAGTTGAGTTTAGAAACAATTATTACAAGTCACTGTTCTATAATGGATAAAAAGGGTATAAAGGTTGAATTAGATAATAAAACTATACCTATATTATATTGGAATCCAAAATTACATAAAAATCCAATAAAACCTAGGTTCATATGTAGTGCGTTTAAATGTACATAAAAACCACTTTCTGTCTATATGAATAAAATACTTAAAGTAATTAAAGCACAATTCAAAAAATATTATAGGTTAATCGAAATTAATTCTGGTATAAAACACTATTTCAGTATTAATTCTACAAAAGAATTTTTAGAACAGACAAAAGGAATAAATTTTCAAAATATAAATACATACGATTTTAGTACGCTTTATACAAATCTAGATTTAGTAGATATTAAAGAAGCGTTAGTAAAATTAATTAATCTTATATTCGGAAAAAAGATATACATATATATGTTATAATAATTATAACGCCTATCTAACAAAAATTAAACCATCAAATAAATATAAATATATGGATAAAATTGAATTAATAGAATCCTTAAATATTTTGATAAATCAAAATTATTTAAAAGTAGGGACATCTATATTTAGACAAGTAAAAGGTGTTCCAATGGGTGGTAATAGTAGCCCAATTATAGCTGACTTGTTTTTAAGCTTTATAGAATATGAATTTGTTCATAACTGTGTAAAAACTAAATCTAAACAATATAAATGTATGAAATATATGTTTCGATACATTGATGATATATGTGTATTAAATTGTAATAATTTTTATTCAATTAGTGAACAAATTTATCCATAAAGCCTTATTCTTAACAAAACCAATATTGATGATAAAGGTGTATATCTAGATATGAACATTAAATTAACATTAACTAAAACTACTATTAATTTATATCGTAAAGATGACATTTAAATTTACAAGAAACATATTTTTGCATGAGCATTCATGCATACCATATAATATAAAATATAATACATTAAATAATGAAATTTTAAGAATTGCAACAATATGTAACGATATTGGTTTTCTTCAAAATCATTCAAATTATTTAATAGATACATATTTTAAACTAGGTGACTATAAAAATACTACCAAACAGAAAATTGTAAAATATATAAATCAACACAATAATACTAAAAATAAATTAAAAATCATTAGTGGACAATTTTTATGGATGGATAATAAATAATATACTTTGTATTAGAGTATAATACTATATAATCAAATTTCATCATAGGAAATACGTCCTTAACACGTATTTGGACCGGCTGCTATGTTGGTCGTGGAATAGGGGTCGAAATTTGATATTTGGATTCTGATTTATATAATTAATAATGACATTAGTGTAAATTTACATCACTTATGACTAGTTTATTTGACTAACATTTAGTAATGCAATTAGTAAATCGAGCAGATTGTGTATAATTATTTTATCTGATGGATTTAATTAGAAATATATTATTTAATATTATATAATTATAATATAACAGGCATCGTAAAACAGTTTATTAGCGCTCTAAAATTCGAAGAAAAACTGTTTTAATATTTTTTTAATTTTAATTTCTGAAGTGATCATCAAAACAAATAAGCATTCATTCCACAGAAATTAACTATGGCACATCAAAAATTATCAAAGTATTTTTTAATTAATTCAAACATATGATTATTCAAAAAGTACATTTTACAGGCCATAACTCAACGGATGAAATTTGTATTTAAAAGAAATGCCTAATTTTGTTTTAAAATATTTTTATAATCATAATAATTCAACAATTGAAATATGTAAAAGATAGTTGGAACATTATATTGTGATAATGTTCTGTAATAAAAATTCTAATTATCAGATTTACTTAAATAATAAAAAATATAAAAATGATTTAACTCTTAGACAATAGAATTAAAAGTTATTTTGTTGAGTTTTTCGTAATTTGCGAATGTTGGTGCATTTATTTTGTTGAATAAGTCATAAATTAAATATACGTTCTTGTCTATTCGAATAGAGAGAGAAACAATTTAGTATTGATTTATGAACATGATATCAGAGAGAAATAAAACGGAAACCCTATTTAATATTAAAAAAATTGGTTTTCTAAAATAAGTGATAACAATAAATTTTATTAATTGAAAAAAAATAATAGCAAATGCCATATTTCTTTTATTAACAAACATATCATGTCGGCTTGTATATGTGTTATTTATAAGTGCTGATTTCACCATACTACCCAATACAATAATAACTATATTTGCTATTATGATATCTCGTCAGCGTCTGTGTGCACGATATATGTTTTGTAAGCCAATTTATAATAAAATATTACCGAACAATTGACGTCCAACATCTAAAGACAAATAAAACAACCTATATTTGATGTTTGAATGTATCGAAAATAATGTATTTACGAAAAGAAAATAATAAGTTTGGCACTTATCCAAATTGAAACAATGAACAAAAAGCGTGATAAACATTACAATCAGCGTGAATATTCAAGTAAAATAATTTGTTTCTCGTATTTAATAATTAAACTAATCTACTGAAGAAACGTATAATAGGGAAATTGACGTGGATTTGGAATTACGACCGCATATAAAGCTAATGGAAAAGAATTCCACTTGTCAAAATAAGGCAAATACACAATTATCAACGAAACTTGTCTAATTAATTAAAGAGCAAAGTATATACAATTTCCTTTCTTAAAAAAATAAATCAATTAAAAATGTACGCTTCTTATAATTAAAAAACATTAGAGATAAACAAATATTTTGAGTTTATCAACAAAACTTTGCGAGATAATATCGTCGGTCAAAACAAAGTACAATTAAAATTTATTGTTATATAAAATAAAAGTGATATATTATTTATTCATAAACTAATTTGATTATTTTAAGTAATAATCTTCATATAAGAAATCTTATAATCTTTATAATATAATGCATTGAATTCGTCTTGTTGGTAGTCGGTTGAATTTCATTTTGTTGAGATTTTTTCGGACGTTTACGACTAACTTGTATTTAAGCTGTCTACAACTCCCGGTAAGTTGTCTGGACAGCATGCTTTATGTCGTAATGCGACCTGATAGCTGAAGCTATTATGTAGCCAGCTAAAATACAAGTTAGTCGAAGAGGTCCGGAAATATCTAAACAAAATGAAATTCAACCAACTACCAACAAGACGATTTCAATGCATCATTTCAATCTGATGGAGAACTAGCATGTTTATCGTCAATATAGTGCATGCTGAGGGACGAAACAACGATAATACAGGGACGTCCACTAATGAGTCCGCCCTGTGGAGTTGTCTGGACAGCATGCTTTCTGTCGTAATGCGACCTGATAGCTGAATCTATTATGTAGCCAGCTAAAATACAAATTAGTCGAAATGGCCCGGAAATATCTCAACAAAATGAAATTCAACCGACTACCAACAAGACGATTTCAATGCATCATTTCAATCTGATGGAGGACCACCATGTTTATCGTCAATATAGTGCATGCTAAGGGACGAAACAACGATGATACAGGGACGTCCACTAATTAGTCCCGTTCTGTGGAGTTGTCTGGACAGCATGCTTTATGTCGTAATGCGACCTGATACCTGAAGCTATTATGTAGCCAGCTAAAATACAAGTTATTCGAAGAGGTCCGGAAATATCTTAACCTTATAATATACTTTATATAAAGTGTATATTTATATAAATATATGAATATTCAATATGCACTTCGAAATAAACATTTTTACGCATATCGATTTTGGATAAATACGAAATAAATGGATTTATGATTGACTTTAAAAGTTGACATTATTCCAATCAAGTAATCGTATCAGTTGAAATATTAATAAATTAAATAATAACCATAAATTATCATATAGTTTTCGGTTTTACATCGAAATAGCATTACCGTATTCAATATAAACCTTGATATACTGTATGAGTATCATACACATATCTGTAACTATTAATTATTAAGTGAAATTGTTTAATTACTGAAAACAAAAAATGCAAACTCACTTCAGAAGCGATGGTTTTATGCTCACGACGTAATAACATTTGGGATATAACATGACACGAAAATAATATTTAACAATGACCAGTGTTTTATGATATAGCTATATATTTACTATTTGTTATAATATTCAATTTAATTGAAATTAAATATCGATTATGTTTATAGATAATCAGATCAGATAACTGAGTCTACGTATATACTATAAATAAATTATAAATAAATTATATACTATAAATTATTATACTATAAATAAATTATAAATAATTTTAAATAATTATAAATAATTATATACGATTTTATACAATTTATATTTTTATATAACGATAAAATTAATTATTAAAATTTAAAATAAGAATCAATTTTTATGTATTGACTAACAAATAGTATACAAATTTTATTTGAATAAGGAATAGCGATAATCAGAAAGAACTGTATATATATTCATTTATGATATTATTTGTTTATTTAACTGTATGACTTGCTTATTTGTATATTCATTACAAATATTTCTAAATAAATAGTCTATATTCACTATTTTAAATAATATTCAATATAAATGAAATTTAATATCAATTGTATTTACATATAATATATAATATCATAGTCAAAGCTAAGTAAATGGAGTATTACAGTAATTAGAAAAGAAAAAATGCACAATGATAAGCCTACAAATAGAAAAGTACTGCTCAATTGAAAATTACGAGGAAATGAGCAGCCAAGGCAGTGATAAAAAGGTAGTTTCCCTATACTTTATTACATACAATCAATAACGCTATAAGTTTTTTTATTGTGAATTTATTCTTCATGATTGTTTTCATCATCTAAATAAGTTGTCATTTTCGATTTCCAGAATTGAACCAGTTAGCCAAAGTTTTGCGCAAATTATCGTGTTAATGTAAAATAAAATATATTTTGTGTGTTGATATACAAAAAAATGTATTTGAAAACAAAATATATTCCGAAAAAAATGTGCTCTGATGAATTACGACTCATTTTCTTAACACGAAACACCGAATTTCAGTAAATGCTAATATTCGCCATACTTCTTAGAAGTAATATAAAAAATCTAATAAGTCGCGTATGCATTATTATATCAATCGATGTTCAAAACCAATAATTATCTAGAATTGTATTGATAAATGCGAGCGACTTTCTACTTTATTGAGACTAAACTTAATATATATAACCAAAATTGTTATTTTAAACGCAATTCTTTGATAATCATCAGAGAATTGTACCAAGAATTGGTTAATAATAGCTTCGGGGCTTCAGAGACAGGTTTATGTCCCAGAAAAAATATTCTACCGAAGTATAGAATATATTTCTTTCTATAAATATCAAATAAATATTCAATAAATATAAGAAATATAATAAACGTAAATATTATATTATTATATTTATTATATATTATTATAATAAATAATAATGCAGCGATTTATTTCCCATTTCGCCTTTCGGCTGGGCAAAATTTAAAATACAATAAATTAAATCAATTACTTGAAATCAGAAATCCGGCGTCTGAACATTTAGCGTACGTTGTTATAGATTAATTCTAGAGTTTGAAATCGGGCCATGAGTGCAACGGTGCGAAAGAAAAAAATGTTAAGCATCAATCAAAGTTAGGCGATTTCCTAGTCCTCCTTTGTCGACTTGTTCTAAAGACCACGAAGATAATACGGGGCATGCGAAAGCATGCAAAAGAGCTGAACACTCTTTTGAGCAAAATCGACAGCGACAGTGAGTCGAGCGAGAGTGAAAAGGGAGTCGAATTGAACAAAATTTGGCGTGGTAGCCGTCTAAAGATAAACGCCAAACCAGCGGACGCTTTTGGTATCTTGGATTTCTCCAAGCTGATTGAGTATAAACAGGCGTCAAAAAGATATCTGGATCTAGGCTAAGTATTTTGTTATCGAATAGCCGTCGGGCTTCCAAATACGTTGTGGTTTCACCAAGGCGAAATCGATTGCAAAGTTTGACCGAGAGTGGTATCGATCTACTAAGCACCGCAACAGCTGTAGAAGAACACTTCGATGATACTCCTAATATCCTTTTTAGGTAGCGCCAAAAACATTTATCAATGATCTGAAAATCTCCTAAGGTCAAATCCGACCAAAAGCATCGAATCCCGTAACTCAGAATCGGAAGCAACATCACATCAAAGTATTTGATCGCGCCTTCGAAGGACATAAGACCAAGCTTCGATGCCGTATAAGCTGACGTTACAACTTTCGCCGATTAACGAAATAAGTGGCTTCTGAAAGACCACCGAGATGAGAGTTCAAAGCCTAGATATCGATACGAATTAACAAATTCTATCGATGTTGCATTCAGAAAGAGCACATCATCACGACAGCGAGGCCCACCTCGCCAAAATTTTATAATTTTCGTTTTGGAAGTGTTGATCACTATTTTATTTGTCAGACAAAACTCAACGAGAGCTGTAATAACTGATTGTGCTGACCATCTATCTAACGTTATTAAGGCAAGATCGTCAGCATATAAAATTGGCACTACATTGGAAGCGGCGAAACGAACATGATCTGGGAGATCCATCAAGAAGAAGGAAAATAACAGCGGGCTGAGAGGATCTCCTTGCTGGACTCCACGACTAGCAGTCAAAGGACCCGAATAATTAACTCCGTCGTAAATGCGCATCGAACTAGGACGCAATATTCTTTCAAGAAGAAATAGAAAGTCTCCATGAACATTTACTCTCTCATGAAGCTTGGTTAATAGCAAGGTTCTATCAATCGAGTCGAACGCTTTCGCAAAATCAACAAAAATGCTATACAAAGATGAATGCTTATTAAAAGTATCGAGAACAAGTGACCGAAGAATTGAGAGTGCACTCATAGTAGAATGATTTATACGAAATCCATGTTGCTCTGGAGGAAGAAGAAAACTACGAAATCTCGACAAACGTACGGCTATCAAATTAGATAGAACTTTATACGAATGATTTAGTAGAGCTATCCCTCTATAAGAATCTCGACACGAGGGATCTCCCGAACCTTTGAACAACACTTTGATAATGCTGTCAAGCCAGCCATTTGGTATAGGCCAACCCCTAAGAATCGCGTTATAAAAGAATATCCAGTAGTCAGCGACCAATCCGAAAGTCTGATTAATATGTTCAACACACAGTTGATCAATTCCAGCAGCCTTTCTAGTAGCCATATTAGAGAGACAGCTCTTAATTTCAGCTAGGCTAAAGGGAGAATTGAGCGGATCATGGTCCGTGATAGGACAATAGAGATTGCATTCTTTAGGATCGAAGGAATTAGAATTAGACGAGGCCAAAATTTCAGCGAAATGCTTGCGCCAATCCTCTAAAGGAAACTTAGAGGCAAGTTTACAAGTTTTGGGGAGTGCTAGCCATGGAGCGACCTCAGCTCTTAGAAGCCTCATCTGTTCTTCTCGTCTAAACACATTTAGCCTGAATTGTCTAGTACTCTTATTATAAAATCTACACAGAGTCACAAAATCCGTCCTGGACAATGAAAATTCATTAATCTTGTAGAATGAGAGTAGCATCCTCTGCAAAAATTTTAAATGGTTTGGTAGTCGATACGATCGGCTTCCATTATGTCGGATATTATTACACGCGCGTAACAGTGTTTGGTGGAGCATAGTGTAACTGGCCGCTAGATCACCACCCAACAAGAGTCGCTTAGATTCATTCAAATGACTAAAGTTAATGGCGTCGACAACGATCCGCCTACTCTTGGGTTGGACGGGACAAAAATCACTTAGTGAAGTCGAGAATTCTTTAATGACACAAATTACCGGTTTATGTTTTCGTCGTAAAGCCCATGATACATCGAAATCTAAGCATGTATCATGAATACCAACGTTCGAGAATATTAAATCTAGACAGCTCCTAGTTTCACCCATTTCATAAGTCCAACCCTCGATAGGAACGTGAAGAGTTAGATTGTGCGAAAAGAAGAATTCCTTTAGTAAATTAAGCTTCAGAGGGGATCTAGAAGAGGTAGCGTTGAAGTCACCGGCAACAACTATGGGTTTATTACGAGATGAATTTAAGAGAATCTCAGACAACTCATTAATAATATCAGAAGCGTCTAACGACGGCTTGAAGTAGCAGGCGATAATGACAATGCTCGGAGTGTCCAAATAAACTGAATTCTCGAATGTTTTGTAAGACCACTCACTAAAAGAACCATTGATTGCCAAAATAACACCTCCACTAGGTCGACCGCGATCACCAAGAGTGGCCAGAATTTCAAAGCAATAAAATGAGTTTAATTTTACCGGCGATGTTGTGAAAGTCTCCAATAGAACTGCAATATCAAAGGAGGTCAAATAACTAGCAAATCCTTCATTCATAAGAGTTTCAAGACCTTCCACGTTAAATAATAAAAGAGACGAAAGCAAGAATCTGACGCTGCACGATGAAAAGTTTGTGATTGTCATATGGGGGATAACTGTGACTGCCCTATCCCATTTTCACCAGTAGATGATCCCAAACGTGTTCCTAAGCGTACCACTTTATTGTTACGGATCACAAAGCGAACTGACGTATTGTTTTCCCTCGCCATCTTAAGTTGATCGAGAAGGATGTTACGCGCATCACGTTCCGCTGGGGAGAGGTCAGTACTGACTATACATTTTGGAAGAGCTCAGAGTCTTTTAAGCATCTTCCTCGCTTCAGAATTAATGTACTAACCGCTTCGTTAGTTGTGAGTAAAAGCCAGGGTGGTGAATCACTCTTCTGAGCCCGAAAGCGGTGCACCCTAATCGAAATATTTTTGTCCAGATGAATGTCCAACGATGCAAGCAACGCCTGAACATTCTCCACCTCATTAGAAGCAACCGGTAGACCTCGAATAATAACGTTACGAGCTCTACGAGCCTGTCGATCAATTTCCTGAATAAACTCGAGAGGAGGAGCATCCTTCGACAATCTATTGGCAGCTAGAACAGTTCGTGTGACCAAACGTTGTACTTCGTTGGAAAACGATAGAGGCTTGCCAACCGAAGTATCTGCATGACTTAGTACTGCGCTAACCCCTTTAGTCGATGGTCCCTTCGAAATGGCAAGTAACTCTTTTATCTCGTGTTCAAGTGTTTCCATGCGTCTTGTGTTGTTCTGAGCTACGTCGATCAAATTCGAAACCTTCTTGGCAGCACACTGGCCGCATAAGAAGTCACGAAGAAAGAACTCTCTGGATACATTTCTTGGAGCTTTAACGGAAGAACGTAACAAACAACCCTCCGAAGAACATTCCATGAACAACGTGACGTAAATCTCGGTATCAAGATGTAAACTGGGAACAACCTGGAAAGCAAGAGATATAACTCTGTCCGAAAGACTTTCACTAGGAACTGCGGAGTCTACTGTATCTAAACATGGGGAACTCACAAGGCGATTACCACAACGTTGTGCCGGAAAGCAATCACGACAAGCTCTACCCGCCTTGACACACACAATTCTTGCACACCGCATGCGGCCCATTGCATGAACAACATCGATCTGGAACTGTCATTGTTGCTCCAAATTTGTGCAAGTAATCGCTCGTTGTCAACAGAAGTTGGATGTAGTGAATAGTCGACGATTGTCGATATTAAAACGCAGTTTGATTGTATAAGTTCGTTGTAGTGAAACGAAGTTCGTTGCAGAAGTGCGGCGTAGAAGTTCGTTGTTAGAAGTTCGTTTATTCTCGAAGTGCGGAGTAGAAGTTCGTTTATTCTCGAAGTGGGCGTAGAAGTTCGTTGTGAAGTGGAAGTTCGTAGAAGTTCGTTATTCTCGAAGTGGGCGTAATAATTATATATTATAATTATTTATTATAATAAATAATAATAAATATAATAATATATTTATTATAATAAATATAATAAATAATTGTTTATGTATATATTCAAATCCAGCTAAGGTCACTGCCTGTTGACTTAAATTGACGCTTTTATATTTGACGTTTCGAGGGTGTAAGATATATTATATTTGACTTAGAGATATTATATTTGACTTACACGCTCGAAGCGTCAAATAATAAAAGCGTTCATTTCTCATTGGTTTGTTCTTCAAATATACTTATATATAATATAGCCCTTTTCATTTTTATAATCACCATATTTCATTTTTATAGTCATCTTTTTTTGGAAAATATTTTAATTTTACCCTTAGAAAATGTATCTAGATCCATAAGATATAAATTATAATGAAAATAATAACAGCACTAAAGACAGGCGAGATTAATGAGAATGATACAGAAGACGCTCAAAGAAAACTCAGACAGGCAATAACAAAAAAATTAATTGAATGCTTTTTAGGATTATTACAAAGAGATGTCTCGCCAATTGAGATGTCTACCATACTTAATTTATCTTATAGAACAGTTAAAATATTATATAAGAGATGTCTGGATCAAGAGTTTCGAGATTTATCGATTTTTAAATCTGCAGCTGAAAAGAAGAGAGCTACTACCAAGAAAGATTTTTTCTATGAAAAGAACATAAAAGCTTCTGAGATTGAAGCAAATTATTGCATTAACATCAAATCAATATGTGAAAAGCTCGTGTCATACAGTGGACAGGATACATATTCATATTCGCCATCGACGGTATGCCGAATAATAAAATCCATGAATTATACTCGAAAAAAGAAGTACGCTAATTCCAATTAATCGAAACAGTAATATAAATAAGGAATTAAGATAGCAGTATGGAGCTTCTGTAAATAATATAGAGGATAATCAACTTATATTTTTGGATGAATCCGAATTTAATTTCCATACTCTCTAACTTTTAAGCTACTCGCCTCAAATCACGAAGTGTTATGTCAATTTAGCAAACTCGAATGGTACTAATATATCCTAGTTATGTGCCATTAATATTCAAGGTATATTTGCATATAAAATAAAGGTAGGAAGTTTATATCCATTGATTTAAATTCTTTCTTATGTGAAGATTTACCCATGTTATCTACACATGAAAAAAAGTAAATCGTTATGGATAATGCTACAATCCATAAGACTAGAAAAGTTAGCGAGGCCTTTATTCAGAAGAACTATATCTTAAAGTTTTTACCACTATATTCCCCACAACTTAATCCTATTAAGGAATTTTTCATATGTAAGGCCTGTGTAAGACAGAGAGGTATAAACATGAGCAGTACCGCACCTATTGGTATAATAGAAGAGGTTTTAGATGCTGGAGATTTTATTATGGAAGGCTACTTTAGCCACATGCGACTTTAGGTTGAAATAGCAAATGACATAGCTGATTTTATATAAATATTAAACCTTAATATATCATAATTCTCTATTATTTGTCTATTTTACATAACTTTATATACATCTGAAGAGTTGTATCGCTCTACATATATACATATATATCTGAAGAAAATATATATTATATATTATATATATCCTTCAGATATATATATTAAAATGTGTTTTTAAAATCGTATATTTTTATAATATTTTTCTATTTAAAAGGTGACTATAAAAATGAAATACTGTGACTATAAAAATGAAAAAGGCTGTATTATATGTATTACACCCTGCATACAGTATCTATGAAAATTATTTAAGACATTTACAAAGCAAATGATCAAATGGAAATATATGGCAAGGAAATTTCAATCATTTTAGTAAATATTTGTATAAATTATTTTAATATTTGATTATTAGCATTTTATCACAAATTATTTACTTACTTCGCATATGAACAAAAGGATCACAATCAAATTCTTTTACGCTGTAAAACACACACAATTCGCTGGCCTCAGAACATCGAACGGCAAAGAAACCGATGTCTTTTACATTGAAAATTTTATCCTGAATTTCCAAAGCGGGCCTGTTTAAACAATAAACACTGATCGCAAATAATTAAAGTTGAAACTTTGAATTATAAAAGGAACAAAAATTTGCATAACGATACAAAACAGAAAATATTTATTTTTTCGTTGGAATAATGAATTCTGTTACTATTTTATTAAAAACAGTCATTGTCGACAATAATTATTTATACTTAATTGACCTTGTTTACATTTTAGTTTACTTTAAATGCACGAACGTAAATTAAAGACATTGAGGGTTATTTATGAGTGCTAATGAAGTGACAGCAATCAATTGTCGAGCTCATCTTTGCTTTACGTGATAAGAGCCTTATAGTATTATCTTATTATGCTTATAGTTATATGTTTATTGCCCGAAGGGTATCTCAATAATAAAAAACAAGGGTTCATTACATACAAATCATCAATAATGGATTATTCTAATATCCTGTCTTATTTTCAATAGTTCATTTGTTGCTGGCTTTCTTTCCATCAGAAAATATAAGTTAAATCGTTTCCTTGTAACATACAATATCGACATCCGCTCAACTATTCTTTGAATTATTCCAGTAGAGACAATACTTATTTAAAATTTATTTGAAAAATACTCGCATTTATTTTTTACAAATAATTATCCTAAATCTAAATTATAAATATTACACTCAAGAATATATATATGATTCAAGTACGAATTTTATATTTAATGTTTTACTCGTAATTGCTGGTTAGATTGCTACATAATGTACGACTAGTAGGAATTGCAAACATATATTTTAATTAGTTAAAACAGATTGAAGCAGATAATAATAAAATTTTCCCCTATTTATTACGATGTCTTAATTAAATAGTCACATAAAGATGGCAATTGTATTGAAAGTAATTTATTAAAATTTAGTATTTAAGAACAAATCACGAAGAAAATTCATTGATCTGTTCTTACAATACACATCAAAATTGATGTGTCATGCGTTACAACTATGTTATTTAACAAATTGTTTATAAACCTTAATACACATTTTTATATAATCTCAATTTTTATAATTTATTCAAAGCTTTAAAAATGCTTTATAATAAATTTTCTAATTAAAAACAAACTGTATTTTGCTGTACTTTGAAATATATCTCTGTCGATAATAATCAATGCTATCAAAAAATAAGAATAAACCAGAAACGTTTCTTTTCGGTAATTCATTCCTAGATAAACTTTAGTGATTATCACAATTTGATATTGATTACAATTCTGATTTGCTTTTAAAGGCAAATAGATGTTAAAGAATTATTGGAGCTGGGTCAAAGAAAAGAGGATTTTTTTTGATATTTCGCTATCTTTAGAAAATTACTAGAGGTAATTTTTTGAAGATGCTGCAATGAGATTAATCAGTGGAGCAATAAGGCCAACATCAATCGACTTACTTCCAGTGTTATCTGGTATACCACCAGCCGATATAAGGCGGGACGCAATCTGTGTCTCAGCAAGCCGATCCCTGAACACCCTACCAATCCCTGTTGTCAAACCCCGCCTCAAATCACGACATCCGTTCAGCAGACGTGTTAGAACTCTGCTCAATCTAATTAACACGAACGACATTGATGAGCTTGTATGTTGGAGGTGGCAACAAAGATGGGAGAAGTCAACATCCCAACTACGCAGGTTCGTTTCTAATGTGTCACTATCTCCGATCGGTAACGATTTGACCCGTTCGCACTGGGTACAGCTAAACATTCTACGTTCCGGATACGGTCGATACAGAGGTTTTCTTTTCAAAGCCGGTCTTGTAACATCCCTAAACTGCGAATGCGGCGTCATTCAAACCGGAGAACACATTTTGGCTTGCCCGACGATCAATATACAAGCATCAATGAAAGAAGTTAATGCGGAATTCCGACAATGGATTGGAGCAACAACTTGTAGATTTTAGTCTGTGGGATTGATGCTATGTATTGCTTGTTGTTTTTGATTTATACGAGATATATATTGAAGATGCTAACATAAGTTAGCGAAATATCAAAAATAATTTCCTCTTTTATTTGATCTAGCTCTAACAATTATTTATAAATAATGGATCATTATCAACTATTTATTAAGCAAATAGATGTGTTAAAAAACTGGTGCTGATCCATTTTTTTATTTGGAATGTTTGATCAGAATCAGCAAACACAAATGGTCTGTACCAAAAGTATTCAAACACATATATGCTTCAACATGCATTCAGTATAAATAATCGAAAATAATAGGCAAAATAAAAAATAACGTTTAAACAATAATTGTCGATTGACGATTAGGCAAACATATTATTGACGAATAATTTTAACTGGAAAATGTTTAGACAACATTAAAACTTACTCTTGCTCGCAGAACACCGATGCAAATTTGAACAAAACTGCTACTCGAATATCAGGAAAATTTGTCATATTTACATGCAAATGATAACTTAATGATTTACGTGAAACGTACAAAACTGCATAGTCTCTCGGATCTGCGGTAACATCATCATTGTGAGTGTACGAAAGCATTCTATATCAAAAATCAACAGAATGTAATCAAAAAATTCACTGTTTCGTGGAATAAATTTTTTTATTAAGAAGATATTTTTCAGAAAGAATTTTCAATACAACTTTTATTAATTGACACACACAGGAAATCTACATGCTTTTTTACAAACTTCGTCGAAAAGCTTAACCGGGATGCACCGTATTATCACAGATACCTAGACCCCAATGGCACGTTTGGACCTTAGTCTACTCATCGCTACAACAGGGTGGTATCATCATTGCGGCTTTGTAACTATACAGCTTCGACAGTAGTAGGCCCTTAGTAAACCTCTGAACAGAATTCGCTAAGCGCATGCTCCTTCACCTGGTTAACATCCTTACATCTGGTAAGGTTTTAAGAAGTTGCTAACCAGGTGGAGGAGCTTAGCGAATTCCGTTTATAGGTTTAGTGAGGATCAATACTGTCGAAGTTGTGTAGCTACAGAGCTACACTGATGAGATCACCATGTCATGATGAGTAGACATTGGTCAAAACGCTCCATTAGGGGCTAGGCGTCTGTAGTAAGCGCATTCCGGGTTAAGCTTCCCAAAGAAGTTTGTAAAAAGCATGCAGGTTTACACTTTCTTGATTGTGTCTGTCAATTAATAAAAACTGTGTTGAAATTCTTTTTGATTAATAGATTGCCACCAGTAGTTTTTTCATAAAGATATTTTTATAATTCAGTAAACAATTGCATTCGTGTCGAACTAGACTTACTTCATTTTCGATGAAAATACAATTATAGACACGAGTATTTTTAATTTCATTTGCCAGCTTTCGACTCTTTGTCCTTTTCTAGCATACACTAAATGTGCGTCGAAAGCAACACATTCAGTCGATTGATCAAGGAATCTTTGCATATTATAGAGCAAAAGACGTATTTGTCATCAGTTATAAATGTTGATTACATAACGATAATAATTCCACCGAACGGCCTACCTCTAATACCACATAAGGCAATATTTTTCAATTATAACTAAACTCATGCATTCAAATTGGCTACTTTAAATGTATGGTGTTGCAATTAAATGTTGAGACCCATTTCATAAATTAACGGCTTATATTATCACGCATTTTAAGCTATCAGTAAAATACAATATTTTTAGAAGATGATCTTAAATGTGTTAAATAAATATTATTTAATATTTTTAATAAAACGTAGATTAATTATATTTTTGAATTTTTGATATTCTACTGAGATCATTAACATAGAACATTTAAAATTACAATAGGTACATAATAAAATAACACAAAAAACGTAAATGTTTTTATAAGCTCTTGATATATTTGATATCCTCTTAGTTTATTATTATCATATTGTAATTAAAGCAGAGACATGATTATTTATTTTACAAGTTAAATCCAATTTTTCGGGCACGTAGCACACACCATTATCAAGGATTATTCAATTGTAATCAGATTAAACAATTAGGACTTTTTTCTATCAGAACAACTTCATTATCAAATGTTTAAGGTTCTATCGAACCATTTAACATTCTTCTTGATCTTAACTTATTTCAATTGATCCCTAGTTCCTCTAATATTTGCAAACATTTTTGATAATTTTCGTATATTAAGACCTTTGTAGTCTCATGTAATATTATGTACGGCAACTAAATGTTGTTTGATTGCTCCGTTGTATGTGCATTTGAGTTGCTTTCAAGTGTTTATACAGTAAAGTTATATTAAATTGATAAACTACAGAAGAATTGTTTTTCGTTGTTACCGAAAATACAATTTTTTATTTTGAAGATTGTCAAGTTATTTATTTCTATAATAAAGTTTAAATATCAGTTTTTCAGTTGTGGGTACCTTATTCTTAAAAATTTTTCGTAATTAGCATTCTAGAAATTGAAAATTATTAGTCATTTGGTTTTCATATTAGATAATTTTTCTATAGCCTTCATTTTGGCTCGTTATGACTTGAATTCTGTTTATTAATCACGAGCATAAACGGTTAGTAATCTTATCGACAACTTCATAGTTGAAACCGTTATTGACTAATCTTTGTAGCATATTTTGTCATTATCGCGAATAGTTTTGTCATAGATTTAAAACATCAATAAAAATATATTCACTTTAGAATTCCAGTGGAGTCTGGTGGATTATTATGCATTTAGCGGGAATTATTATTGACTCAAGGAAGAATAAGTTTTATTTTGTTAACAAGCTTTCTATTGTTTAGATCCTTTTTAAGTATCTAATATAATTAAAAAAATATATTATATCTGTCCTATAACATTTCGAAATATAATAATCATCAAATAACTGATTATAATGTAAATAAAACATTTCTCTGAGTATAAATTACTCCGGGGATTATCAAATTAAAAACGGAAATCCAGGGGAAGAACGATTTCGGGAAATGATTATTCAATTAATAAAGTCAAAGTTCCAGATATACAGATACCGTTCAGTATATTAACTATCATTTGAAGTAATGATATCATTCTTATTATTTTAAAGTATTCAACAAGGTTTGTGCTGTTTTATAATAAACAATAATCACAAGTCTGAAAATAAAGGTCATTTTAATGGACAAAAACGTCAACAAATCCAAATAAACGCAACACATTAAGTTGAAACATGGCATAAAAAACAAAATATTAGACTAATATTTTATTTTACAACTAAAATGTGTTTCTTAATTAATAATACTGTATCGCACTGTATCCGTTAATGTAAATTTATAGGAACCAAGGAAAATCAAAGACAAAAGAATTATTCAATATTTCAATGGCAACTGTCATCATCATCTGGACAAATAAAAAATTTAACAGTTTTTAAAAAATTGTTACAAAAAAACTGTAATTTTTTTAATTTTCCTGATGATGATAGCAGTTGCCATTGAATTATTTTGTCTTTGTTTTTCCTATGTTCCTATAAATTAACATTTACTAAATTCGAGGAAATGGATGACTTCAATATCTTCAATTGATTCAATTAGTCGTAAAAATGCTTTATACCGATTTCGTATTATGAATAGTTTTGTTAAATAGTTTTCAAAGTCATCAGTTTATGTACACGTAAGTTGATTATTATTTAAATCGGTAAAAGAAATTGGTTTTCACTTTAATATTGCGATAAAGAATATTAAAAAATTAGATTATAGTTCATATTTTCATAGCTTATTTAATAGCTATTTAATTCATCCATCATGGATACACTAACGGTAACGTTATGTGGAAATTTGTCCAAATATTAAACAACGCAAATTAATGTACAATAAAAATGTATGAACTTACTTTTGAAGATTTAAATGGTGAAGTATTTGCGTGCTAATTATTTCTTCCTCGATGTTCAGAGCTTTGGCTATTGTCGAATGATGATCGTCCATAAAAGCGAAACCGCATGTAGCTAATTAGCAGCACATGAGATGCAAATTTAAATGACAATAATTATTATGACAATAAGTTATAATTAATAAATAATTATTAAGCTTTCGGAAATCGTATGTTAACATCATCATAAAATCTAGAATAAAATAAACATAAAAAGTAGTTCTGAGCAAACCCAGGACTACGACAGATCAACAATTGGCACGCCGACCTATGACATTTCAAAAACATTGAATAACATAATCAAGCCTTTTCTACCAAACACATATGAATGCAAGTCTAGCTTCGAATTTGTCGATATGATAAAATGTAGCCAAGCGCATGGGATAATGGTTTTGCTTGATGTTAAAAATCTATTTACCAATGTACCAGTTGATAAGTGCATTGATATTATAGTGGAGTATATATTTCGTGATCCTTTACAAATAGGATTAAGCATCCCCAATATAAGGGAAATACACATGCGACAATTGCTAAAAACGTGTTTAAGTTAGTCCGTTTTCGAGTTTTACGATAAGAAAACGCTATATAGACAAATTGACGGCGTCTCGATTGGATGTGTCCTCGGACCAACTGTCGCCAACTTTTATATGGGGCATGTGGAGAGAATTTTGTTCGGCAAATAACCACACCTAAAGCCAGCAATATACACACGGTATATAGATGACACATTTTGTTGCGTCAAAGATAGAGAGAGCAAGCTAATAAACTTCGTGAGGCAATGGAATTACAATCAGGACTAGAAATAACAATTCAATTCGAGGCGAATTCAAAATTAGCCTTCCTTGATGTAGAAGAGTGGAACGGCAAGACAAGAAGCTAAGACACAGAATGTACATGAAGAGCACAAATGATGGCACGTACATCAACTACTGTAGCGTCTGCCCTTACCAATACAAAATAGGCGCTTTACAAGGCATGATATATCGTGCATATAAATTGAGCTCAGATTGGCGAACATTCGATCAAGAAATAAAGCGCATAAAGCAGATATTCACAAATAACAATTATCCAACATGTAATATAGACAAAACGTGAAAGAATTTTGTCAACTCAAAAGTGATCAAACCCGAAAAGTTATCGAACGCAACAGATACGGTTCACCTTTACTACGGGAACCAGTATACGAGTCAATACCAGAAGTACGAAATCACATTAAGAGGCATAGTAAAAAGATGTATAAGGTCAGAAAATACAATAAGTCTACGCATATACTACAAGGGCACAAAATTGAAATCTTTAATAGTCAGGAACCAACGAACAAAGGACGAAATCTGCAAAGTTGTGTATCAATTCAATTGCTCTGAACCCTGATTAAGGCCGGAAACATATATATAGGATACACAACTCAACTCTTGCGAGACCGAATTCGCCAACATACCTACAATGGTGCGATCCGAAAACACTTTGAAGATGTACACAAAAGAGTGCCTACATTTCAAAAAATTTTCAACAGCACAAGCGTCATTTTCCGAAACACACGTAAAGTAGATCTACATATAGCATCAACATATAGCGAAATATATTAGTTTTCTTTTTTTGTCAAGTGTACTTACGTTTGTATTAACTCACATACGACTGTTTGCCGTAATAAATGTTCAATTCATTGAATACGTATTTTAAAGATTTAACAAATTAGGGAATTCTTTTCAAAATTTTAGTAGCATCGTCAAGTAGTAAAAGGAAAATTTTATAATATCAACATGCTACTAGTACATAAAAGCAATCATTACCAACACTTACGCATTAAAATCGAAATTGCAATAATAAGGTTATTTCTGTCGAGAGAATACACGAAAAGATGCTGGTTTAAGTGCCTGTCTCCAAGCGGGTAAAAACATTGATTTAATGCTAATCCAAATTTAGTTAAATTATGTCCACAGCTATGTAAATTAGAGATAAAATTGGAAAATCAGTAATCATTCCTAGTTGTAAATAACTGAACAAATAACTTTCGTAGAATTATCAAATATTTAGATTTAAGAATACAATATCAAATAAGACGATAATCAATTTTTGTCATGACGTGTTTAATAAAAACAATATAAATTTTATAAAAGTTACACAAGCAAATGTTTGTGCACGATTATTAATTGAACCGCGCTTCAAATTTAAATTTGAATCCAAATTGAATGGAATTATAAATTAATTTTTATTTTATTTAAATTAAATTTAAATAAAATTTCCCTTTTATTACATTTGAAGGACAAATTGGTGATTAAAATTTAATGGACATTATTTCTATCGAGTTTAAATTTTTTTGATCTTTCGTATTAAGTTTTAAATGCAAATTATTATACATTACAGGAAATTATAATTGTTTGATTATGAATTAAAGTTCTCGGGTTTAATCAAAGATAATTTAAAGTCTTCCAGATTGATTAAAATCACTAAAATTGCGATTACTACTTTAGATCCACGTTTCTACTTTATATGTGCAAGTAAACACATAATATAAATCAACTTAATCTAGAAAAGCAAGTGATTTTACTTCCATATCAATCAGCATAAAGAGCCCTTTTCAACGTTTATACATACAGTATTTTTTTACCAAATATTTTATCCATATAAGATTACAATTATTTAATACAAAAAACTGCACAAGTATAGCTGAGCAAATGCTAACAATAAGCTGAATGTAGAACAAACAGTTAAACGTTCAAACTCGTCGTTCTGAAACTGCCGACAAACGTAAAAAAAAAGAGCTAAGTTGAATGGTAAAATATGCCGTACATTATGTAAACGACAACCGTATAAGACAATATTGATGATGTGGTAAAATTTTTATCGAGCTATCCAGTTTATATGTTCTTTAAACGTGTTGAAATTTGTTTTGGTTTGAAAAAATTACAAAAACAGTTAAATATTTTATATTTATTTTAATATATTGTTTTAGTTAATATAAACAGTAAAACAATATAAATTTCATATAAACTACAAAAGCAAATGTTTGTGCACAATTATGTGTACAAATAATTGTGTACATAATCCATTTACTCATTCATTTTACATTTATATGTAAAATAAATGATTGTACAACGGAAGAAATTTAACTTTACGTAAAGGATCTAAATATTGTATATATATAATTTTGAAAACTTTTAATTTTTATTATTTCGCTAACTTTTGTTAGCATCATCAGAAAAAATACATGAACTTTTTCTGATGATGCTAAAAGAAGTAAGCGAAATATTAAAAATTAAAAGCTTTCTTTTTCTTTTTGATCCTGCTCACAAAATTCGATCTAAATATTGATCATTTTCTAATGACATATAGAAGATCTGGAAGAACTTTGAATAATATTTTAAGATATAATGAATACATTTCGACAAATAGTAACTTTCATGATCGTTCGTCTAGTCAGGATAAATATGAAACAGATTTAGTGCTAAACTAAGTTGAAGTTTTTATAACCAATAGTGACAAGCTAAATTAGAGTAAATTTACTTCTACTAAAGCTTGTGCCAATGTAGTTCATATATCTTAAATATTATTAAATATTTAATAATATTTAATAATATTAAAAATAAATTATTCTTACCCTATTAAAAATTATAAATATATAATATCATATAGAAAGAAATTGATATCAGAATATTCTTAACATGATTGTGTAAAATTTGCCAATGAATTCTGAACGGAAAAGGTTAAGCACAGTTATATTTACACAAATCAATTTTAAAATTAATTTCAATAAATTTGAATTTAATTAATCAACCTAATTAATTTCAGATTTCCAGTAAACGACGGTTATTTCAAAAATAAAATAACAGCTATTCGCAACATTTATCCTATTTTACATTCGATTTATAGTGAAAATGTACACTGCACTCACAAATGAATTGATCTTATCAAATCAATATAGCCTCAATGAATTAAATATATTTTTGCTTTGAATACATGTAATATATTAGCTGTCTGTATTAAGAAAAAGTGTTTGTATCAATAAACGAAAAATAAACGAATATATTAATTTGCAGTTTGAGGAAATAGAAAAACGACATATTAATAAACTAGTAATAAATAATTAATAAATTTGGATAAAAGTTCTTGATATACTGACAAAACAAACTTGATAACGTTTGCTTGCCTTAGTTCTCAAATGTGCAAGTAATATTTACAATGCATTTAGGAGAATATGCACTAAAGTTTTTCTAACACATTTTGATTCATTAGCGAGCAGTATTTTTTACATTTATGGGAATGTAAAATAGGGGATGTACGGATTATTATGAATTAGGCAGTCAGTTATATAGCTTTTTCGTATTTTAAATAATTAAAAAATTTGTGAAGGTGCTTGATAATTTCGTAATTTTAAAATGATGCCTTAATATTCAAGACGATATGTTCAAATTTGAATTTTAGAGATAAAAGCAATAACGATTCGTCATACACTTATCTCTGATTAAAATTTAGAAACAAGCAACCATAGCAAATAAAAACATTGACTTTACAGTTCGTAAATATAAGAACTCACTTAATATCGCTTACTTCTGTTAGTTCAAAAATCTTATCACGAAGTTGAATCATTGTTTTATCATTCAGGATCTCCATTAAAGCAATGTCAAATCCATTTTGAAAGCTGTATTTGAGTGTTCTATAAGTGTGGCGTTGATTGTATAGAAAGCAATCACAAATTCGTGTAAATTACAGATTCAGGAAGAAGTAAACTATCATACCTGATGCTTACCTCACGATGAAAAATTGTAACAAATGCCTTGCACTTTGGTAATACTGCTTTAATATCGTTCAGTATGTGCTCAACATTAATATCAAAGCTTGTAGATATCGAATGTTTTCTTTGCAAACACCCAGTTAAGACAGTGAAGTCCAGTAATTTCAGGCGAGGGATAATATACTTATCGACATACTAAATATCAATAGCTTAATAATTAAACTTCAACATAGAAATTCAATACCTAGGAAAACTACACAAATTAAGTGCTTAAATACGAAATTTATCGTAAATTTTCGATATCAATTAAGCATTCATATTAAAAACTTTGATAGTAATATTCTTACCAAGTGTAACTTTATTTACTAATGCAAGATTAAGACTATTTTTATTAGCGATGAAAAACACAGAATGGACAATAACGATGCAATTCTTATGATATTTTAGATAAAATTTTTAGGCGTATATCTAGAGTGCGTGCATATAAATATAATAATTTTATCAATACAGGGCACTTGATTAATATATTAAAGTGTATTATCCTTAATATCGCTTCATTAATTACAAAGGAATACGATTTTATCAATAAGTTTAGCAATGTAGGAACTTAATATTTTCGAAAAATTAAAAAATTATAATTTGAAAGAAAGGCTGTCAAAATTGTTATTTTAGGCTGATACATTTTTCTTTTCGTATTTAGTAGCAGTTTTGATTAAAAAAACTATTACAACATATATTCGTCAACTATTGTAACATATAAGTGCATACAAAATGGTCGCTTACCGTTGAACAAAAGTAGTTTAACTTTTTAAATACGTTAAATAATGTGTTTTATACGGCATTATTATCACTTTAAAAACGAAACAAGTATAAAAAGAAATTGAGAAGGGTTAAAAAATACACTCCATAATGGCAGCAATATATATTGGATGATCTAATTTTGAGAAACTGCACATGTAATTAAAAATCAGCTTACAGTGTGGAAAAAGCTATCGAAAATTTGACTCAGCAACGCCTTATTATCGGAATTCAAATAGAAAGTAATCGTTCCGTACAATAACTAAAATCAAAGATAAAATATTTATATGTAAACATAACGCTTTATAATTTGAAGTGACACTGCAAAAAAAAACTGATATTTTAAAAAGTAAAGAGTATAAAGATAACATTTAACTGTAAAAGCAACGTTTTTTGATTTGAAGTGGCACTGCAAAAAGCTGATATTTTAAAAATCAAATAAACAAATTACAATGTTAGGATAACTTATAAAACTAAACCATTGCATTTGATAAAATAGTTATTTTTGACGCGTCCAATTTATGTATGCAATGAACAAAGTCAATAACAAAGTCAATTGCATTAAAATGCAATCTTCAAAACGATTAGAGAAATTGAGTAACAAGATGTATGTAAACATCTTCACCGAAAAAGTACACAATGTATCGTATATACGAATTTGCATTAAACCAAAGATAAATCACGTATATATATTATACGTAATAAAACGTACAACAATGGATCCAAAAACAAACATAATCTAAAAACATCATCGATTAATGTATCTTAATGTAATAAGCAGATACTAATTTATTTACTAACTGTCAATGGAACTAAAAAATGTAATTGCTAACAAGTCAGAAGCAAAGAACATATAAATATTATTTTGTTTGTAAACTCAATTGTTAAATAAATTTAATGATGTTAATGCATCATCAATATAATAAAGTTATGGTATCGTTGCTGTTAGCGAAAAGAGGCGAGTTTAGAATTGAGTTAAGTATGTTCTTATGAATACACAGAAACGCTATATGGAAAAGTTAAATCACATAATTGCATTAAATGGTTAACCGATACTATTTCGAGATCTACCAGTACAATATTGCATTGAAAATTTTAATGAAACTCTAATGTTTCGAACTATAGTGCTGTCATGTTCACAAAGCAGCCAAATAATCTAAGAGAGAAGATTATCTGGTCATAATTTAATGCTGCTACGGTGTAGCAGCATGAAAGCATGGCCACGTAATATTTTGTTTGTACGTATCATGAATAACCTTTTCAAGGGATCATCCGTATGATGTATCGATTTCCAAAGTTCACGCTGTTTCATACTCTAATTGATGATAATAAGAGAATATTTAGCCTGCTAGAGCGTTGTTCACATTGTAAATTTTCAAGGCCGTAAGCTCTATTTAAAGCTCGTCGTAAAATCTGCCTATTCGTAACTCTTACTATCTTGTCATAGGGAATGACGCCTAAGAACAGTAATTAATAACACTTAAGCACATAGCGTAGAATAAAACTCTGAACGTATCAATCTATAATTTGCAATGTCTGTTAATTATACCAAAGATGAGATCTGCTTAAGCGTAAGTAAACTCCCTATTCTTACGAGTGTTGAAATTATCCGAAACAATTCAATTCGTAAATTCAAGACGACTTTGAAAATATCGTGAATATTGGATTGGTTTCAGCGAATTCTTGGTTGATTTTTCGTTTGTTTGAATTAACAAAGTTTAGTAGGTATTTTGATAACATGATGATTTATCGCCGTTTGGTATATCGCTTTAAAAACTCACGAATGTTTAACGGGAAATTTTATAAGTTTTCTGACTTTTGGACATTAAAGCGTGGACTTCATGCGAGTCATTTGAAGGATGATTTGCGTCTGCACCGCAAATTTTGTCATCCTCCTTAGAGCAAACTAAAGAGGTTGTAAAAACTTCATTAAAAAATTAAACCACTTCATCTAATGATGTAAAGCTAGAATCGATATCATTGATATGTATCTCAAGAATGACGCTGATCACATTGTTGGTCGAATCTACTTTAAGTTGATTATCCGTACTATCACCGTTTTGTTTAAAAAAATACTTGATTCTAGAGAAAGATTTAATAGCATCGAGATAGATACCACCGATGCGTTGTGCTTCACATGAATATTTTTCCCTTCTATTTTACCAGTATCCTACTGTAGTATCGTCGAGTGTGTCCCCGTCATCAAAGCCGGAAAGCATAGATGAATCAGTTAATTATCACTAAATAGCTTAATTGCAAGCTAATTATCACTAATAAGCTCGTAATAAATTAGTTCTATCACTAATTTAGAGCTGAATTATTGGGTTAAGTTTGTATATGTTAGACTAAGTTATCATATATATATATATATATATATATATATATATATATATATATATATATATATATCAATGCTAGTATCTTGAAAATCTCTCCAGTTGGACGAAACAATTAATGTTAAAAATTGCAGGGAACTCATCGTACACCAATCTCCTACTGTAGTATCGTCGAGTATGTTCCCATAATCACAGCCTGAAAGCATAAATGAATCAGTTAGAACGATGAAGTCCGAATTGATGTGGAAACAGTATAGTATATATTATAGTATAACATATATAGTGTATATTATATATACTATATATGACGATAGTCTCTTTATATATAATTTATTAAATTAAAAATAGACAATCCAAAATTGAATTATTAGAGAATACAAGCGACACTTTTTAAATCTTAGAACTTTTAAATCTTTTAAATTCTTGAAAATAACAAAAACGAGATTAGAATCCGACTTTACACTTAATTTATTTAGTATTTATTTATTATTTATTATTTATTTATTTACTTAATTCATTTATTTTTTATATTTAAGCTGCTTTAGCAAAGTAGCTGAATAACAACAAATTCATTTGTATTTTTGTACCACGAAATATCCATCAATTTATCATTTGGATGATAAATTTATAAGCTGCATTCACCTTTCATTCACATTTCCTATAAAAAGTCGTTCTGCTGAGTAAAGTCAAAACAAATTTTCAACTTTAGATGATAAATTAGGTACAGTCAAAATAGTAAAGTCATAACAAATTTGATTAAGCTTTTAAAACTTACAGAAAAAACTTTAACAGTCATTTGCAACAGAGACTCCGCGTAGTTTGAAATAAAAGGAATAGCCGACTTTAGTTTGATAGCGTCTTTAAGAGGTTTCTTATTACTGACTTTCTAGAAAAACAGAGTAAATACATAATTACGATTAATAATTTTTCCTGTTTTATTATAAAAATTTATTATTGCATGCATGACAAAACACTACAAAACTAGAAAATTGTAAAATTTAAAATATATAAGTATTTTATTATTTAATTGGCGGTTACATAATCTGATCAAATATCCATCAGATTGCAAATCGAAGCGTGTAGGTTGTAGTGCGCGTATGCTTATAAGTATTAATGTCACTAATATTAATATTATAACATTAATTAAACGAATATTAACTTATATCATACAGGATGATATATTTAAATATGCAAGAAACATTTTTGCATATAAGCATTCTTATATGCAAAAGGTGTGTTTTCAAAGGCGTCACAGAGTATTTTATGTAGTTTCAAAGCTAGAACATAACTAAATGTTTTTGTGGGAAACACACTATCAATTGTTTCAGAAAGTCAGTAATTATTATAATATGATTGCTATTTAATCAAATTTAGTATTATTCATTTCCAAATTTGCTTCGTAAAAAACAGAAGTAGTGGTTTACAAAGCAGTAGTTACCATAACAAACCAAATATCAGGTTCTACTTCTTGGAAGACGGTGCAGGTTCTACATGTAATCACTGCTCTGCAGTCATCCTTCGTGTCGCGAGATCTAAAATAGAGTAGACGTTAATAATAAAAGTGATATCATTAGCAATACTGAGTAATGTCCTAATGTGCATTTTTATAATTGAAATTTTAATAACTATTTTTATTCTGCGCTCTACTTTAATCCTGTATTTATAAGCTAACATCAGTAAGCCACATTTTAGTATTTGTGGTCCTTTCAATGCTGGTTACGATCACTCGACTCGTCTAATTTATTAACATTTAGATTTAATGAAATACTTTCGTTTTACATTTTGCACATTTAATTGAAATCATTTCTGATTTTAAATTAAATCTGTGTTGGTAGAAGAAGGTGTTACCTTCAATTTGAAAACCTACCTATTTTTTCTAATGATTACTATTACGAAACTATTCATCTATAGTTTGTTTCCTAATTTTATGTTGATATGCCTGATCAGCCATTGTTGCTATTGAAATTTTGATGACTATTTTTATTCTACACGCTACTTTAATTCTATCTATACGCCCACAGCATTAGCGCTACATTTCAAAAATAGATAGGTTTTCAATTCGAAGGCATCACGTTCCCTTACCAACGCTGATTTAATTTGAAATCATAAATGATTTCAAATGAATTCGCAAAATGTAAGACTAAAGCCTTTCATTCAATCTAAATGCCAATAAAACAGACGAGTCGAGTGATCGTAGCCTACATTAAAATAACCGAAACGTGAAACGTAGATATTAAATCAGTAGCGGATGAGGTCCATCAATACTAAAATGTAGCGTATTGCCGTATATTTTTATATTTTCACATTATTTATCTTATTTCTAATTCATACTAAAGATGAAAGCAAGAGTTTGAAAATTTATTAAATGTATGCCCTTTATGCTCGCCTTTCTTCAACTGATGACTCAAAGTTTAAAAATCTGCAAAACGTTTTTGCATCCTACTAAATGTCGTAGACTCACTAAATGAAAACTTTAAAAAGTTTGTAATATACATAATTAAGCTACATCTCTATTAAGTTAAACTTATGCTTTCGTATCAAATATTCATAAGCGTCAATACATATATTATTCGCTTGAGAAAAAATACTTTAACATTCACTTGGTACCGCTGCTGAGTTAAATCAACGATGATCATTGTCAGAAATCTTACGGCATAACGGTTTCTCTTAAGAGGTTGATTTTTCTTTGATAATTAACGGGATGGATTTTGTATTAATTTATTTATATTAATAGATAACTGCAAATTATAAAAAATTATAAAACGCCTTTATAAAACTTTATTTATCAGTTTTACCTGAGGAATAGATTTGAGGTAATAAGGGACAAATTACAGTTTATTTAAGTATTATTCGTGAATACTTTAAAATATGAAAATGAGCGGACATTAGTATTTTAAAAATACAATTTTAAACAAAACTATAATTATGTTTTATTAAAAAAAACAATTTCTATTATTTTAATAAATATTTTCTATTGTGTCCGAAAATACTCCGGTAATTTGGCATCTTTTTAGCGTGTAACGTAATCAGTACAATATTTGAGAAGCAAATAATTACACTTTACTTTACAGACGACTTAGTTACCAATCATGACTGTATAAAGTATTCCTGACTTGAAAGTGAATTTATTTTATCACATAATAACATATAACCTGTAATGTATATATTACATATGAAGCTAACATTAAAATTGCTAATGTTTCAAAACTTTTTCTTATAATGTAGAATTATACATCAACAAAAAATTATTAAAATATTAAGCTTACAATATATAAATCAGCAAAATATTATTAAAAAAAATTTGTTGAAGAATAGGGTCTGAAACTTGATAACATGGCAGTTCTTTCTGATTATCGCTATTCCTTATTCAAATACAATTTGTATACTATTTGTTAGTCAATACATAAAAATTGATTCTTATTTTAAATTTTAATAATTAATTTTATCGTTATATAAAAATATAAATTGTATAAAATCGTATATAATTATTTATAATTATTTATAATTATTTAAAATTATTTATAATTTATTTATAGTATAAAAATACGTAGACTCAGTTATCTGATCTGATTATCTATAAACATAATCGATATTTAAAATAGTGAATATAGACTATTTATTTAGAAATATTTGTAATGAATATACAAATAAGCAAGTCATACAGTTAAATAAACAAATAATATCATAAATGAATATATATACAGTTCTTTCTGATTATCGCTATTCCTTATTCAAATAAAATTTGTATACTATTTGTTAGTCAATACATAAAAATTGATTCTTATTTTAAATTTTAATAATTAATTTTATCGTTATATAAAAATATAAATTGTATAAAATCGTATATAATTATTTATTATTTATTTTTATTTTTAATTTATATTAAGTATAAAATAAGTAGACAGTTATCTGATCTGATAACTTATCTAATATCAATATCAGAAGGTGTGTGTAAACATTTTTAGTGGATGTATCATTAAAACTAAATTCAACGGTAGTTAATCCGCTGTGAATGGTTAAAATTTCAGTCAAATATTTATCTGAACTAATGAGGAAGTCTATCAGTCATTATCATGACTCAAAGTTTCTTATAAGAATACGGTAAAATAGATGTAGAAAGTGTTTTGAGCTCAATGTACATCTTGATTTAAAAACGCTCTAGTGTGATGTATTTTTACCACCGATCATTTGTTATATACAAGAATCCAGAGATACCTTCAAATTCTTACCTTATAAAATTGATAAAAGCAGCACAAAGCCCAAACTCGTTTTCGATGTTATTCTCATCTTTAATAGTTGTCGAGAAGAAATAAAGAAGTATGTTTTGTTTCACAGACTAAATGAAAATATAAAATAATTAGTTCGAATCATGAATCAATTGCTATTTATGAACTGTTGCATTAATATTATCTTCCATTTTTAAAATAGTCTTTATATATCAGTCATATATTTAAACTGTACTCATGAACGGATAAGGGTAAAAATAATTGTAGCAAATAAGTATACAGAAAACAATTAATATTTAAATTTACTCAAATGATACCATTCCGCGTGAATTTCTTGTAATACATATAAGCCCGACACTAAAGAATGACGAATGCCATTTCGTCATCACAATAACTCATCAGTGTCAGATATCTCCCACTACTGGATGCAGAAAAGGATTGCCAGTTCTCCTCTGCATCCAGTAGTGGGAGGGATCTGGCACTTATGAGTCATTGTGATGACGAAACGGCATTCGTCATTCTTTCGCGTCGGGCTTACATGTATTACAGCAAATTCACGCGGAATGGTATCATTTGAGTAAATTCATATAGAAGTAAGCCGATATATAGATACCCTGCGATGGCATTTGCCATAGCTTTTTAGCTAATGATCCTATTTGATAAAGCTGTAGTGCTGATCTAGCACTCTGATGATATTACTAGAAATTTTCTAGTGCATCATTCACATTGATTCATTCGTTGATTGCCGTCTGCCGGTCCTCCTCTGCATCCAGTAGTGGGAGGGATCTGGCACTGATGAGTCATTGTGATGACGAAACGCAGTCGTCATTCTTTCGCGTCGGGCTTACATGTATTACAATTAATATTTAAGGTAACAATAAGACAACGTTAATATTTATCCAAATAGTTTAGTAGTTGCAAAGAACATCCACAGGACAAATACACAACCGTAAATAGGAACGAACAATCAATTATTTTATCGATGCACCATGTTTAGAAAATAGAATAAAAAAGAATAACATTAAATCTGCACGACGGAAAAGCGAAAGGATTTGAACAAGAAAATCGTAGAACCAATAAGACAATATGTCAGTGGATACTACCAAATCGTTATGAACAAACAAAATTTAATCATTATATAAATCATAACATCTTTGAATAACGTGTAGCAACATTTCAAATAGAATTCGAATTTAAAAGTATCCAAAGCTGATTTTGTTTCTGAATATTACAGACGACGACCTCTGTAATATTGTGAAATGATTTTTAACGGTATTAATGATTATAAAATATTATTGAATTTATTTTAGAGGTTTTTATTATTTATAAACGATCAATTAAAACAGTTGTTTTGCCTGTTCAAGCGGGATAGTAACTTTCAATATGGGAATTGTTGTTGTAGTGTCAGAATAGTTACACTCAATTTATTATAGTTAAATGCTTTCAACATATAAAGATTATGAATTCAATACGAGAATTATGGATATAATACAAAAATAGTGTAATAGTAGCATTTAATATAAAAAATGAAAACAAACGAATTGATAAAATATTTGTTGTGCAAATATTAAAGAAGACTTTATTTTTATCAAAAAACTATTTTGTATTTATTTGCGAATAATAAATGAAACAAACGAATTGATAAAATATTGGTTGTGCAAATATTAGTTTTATTTTTTAATTTGCGAATAATGAATATAAGCAAACGAATTGAGAACATATTTGCAGTGCGAATATTAATTTTATTTTTTATCAAAAAACTATTTTGTATTTATTTGCGAATAATGAATACAAGAAAACGAATTGGGAAAATATTTGTGGTGCAAATATTAAAGAAGACTATTTTTTGTATAAAAACCTGCATTTGATTTTTACGCAATAGTAATTTCCATCTGAAAATTTGATATTTACCCAGCACAATTATTCAGCTGATTTTGATCGAATTAATTTAAGGTATATGTTAATGATCTTGATCATATTTCTAAACTAGAATGGCTGATATTTCATTTGTTCCTCTATTTGATTACGGACAATATATATATTCTATTGTGAAAAAACATCGAACTGTAAGAAGATAATCGTAATGTTGTTCAGTCGGTGAGTGCATTCAGAATGACACATTACTCAAGTTGTAGTCGAGTATCGTTATAGTCCAGTATATAACTACTAGACTTCAACGATACCCTTAGCAATGGTTTTGCATTGCTTTATTCAAATTATTGCAATCGTAAATTAAAAATGTATTTTAGCTTGAATATGAATTAGGTTAAAATCGCCGACAACAGCTATTGAATAATATTAAATCCATAAGATGTAGAGAGATGAATATAACATATTGAGCATCTAGTTGATGTTATTGGGTTTTTCATGATATATGAATAAAAATGGTGTGCTTCGTTCATATAAGTGAATTGAAAGATTGTTGGTAGTATAACATTGCTAAACGTATTTCTTCTATTTCGTTAGTTTATTTACTTATTTAATTGACCACCAAAAGATCAACGGTCAACAAAATAGTAAGGCTTTAAGGCGAAAATCAACAAGAAGATAGTTTTTCAATCCTGAAATATGCGTAGCCTCGTTAACAGCAGCTGCCAGATTGTTTCATCGTTTGACAATTCGATTTTTTATGTTACTTCTTTTAAGTCTCGATCCCAATTTGTGTTTCAGTTTTAGCTTGTGTTTTCGTAAATTGGCATTAGGAGGAAGTGTAAATAGATGATGTAAAACCTGCTTAGGAGAGTGCAATGTCCTCCACACCATTGTCATTCAGTTCAATTAAAGTTTGCTCGTTTGGATTCGAGTATAATGTTTTTGAGTGCCGAATGTTTTTATCATATTTTACTGTAAAATGTTTATGCAAGTATTCTCATAGCATCAGCTGATGAGGTTCACTAATACGGAGATGTAACAGACTCGTATGTTTGCTCAGAGTAGTATTTACCAAATTAACAATAATACATTTAATTTAAATAAATAATTTACATTGAAAATTAAGCACATCAAAATAAAAAGCACAAAAAGACATTTATTTTTACGTGGCAAATGCGTGCCGGCGCACGCTTACATGACCACAACAACAAAAAAATCTAAATCATGTTTTGAGGAGGTGTGTACGAAGGCGGCATTTGAATGCAATAAAGAGGGAGCGCGGCGGACGTCGAGTGGGAGCTGATTCCAGGCGGGTGGGGCGGCAACGAGGAAGGATCGAGACCGTAGTTGTTAGAGTAATTAAGAACCTAGAGTAAGAGGAATTAGGGAAATGCAATGATAGATAGAGGTGTGACGAGTGTCGTCTAAGAAAGGGAAACTAATGAACGATGGGGGAGCCGACAGCGATGAGCGAAAGTGACGAGAAGGCGAAGGTGGATGCGGATGTGGATTGTGGGCCAGGCGAGTTGGGCAATATATGTAGATGTTTGATCAAAGCGACTGAGACGTAGAAGTACTTGAATGACCGAGTTGATGATGCGTTGTAGGGGTAAGATGATGGATTTTGGAGAATTGGCGAAAAGTCTGAGGAAGTAATCGATTTTAGGGAAGATAAGCGACGAAAGAGACATACAGGAACGGAAGTTGATAAGGAGGCGGATATCTCGGAGAATTAAGTTAAACGAACGGACCTTGTCACGGAGGATGGGTTTAAGGGAAAGTTGATCATCGAAATGGAATCTTAAGAAAGTGAAATTGTGGACTTTGTGGATGATTGATGAGGCAAAAGATATAGGGGGAGGAGATATGTTAGGTTGACGGGGGATGATCCACATTATTTTGGACTTGTATGGATTTAGAACGATACGAAGATGGGAGAGACGGTTGTAGATAGAAGAAAGACAGTTGAAGACAAAAGTTGTGATATCGTGTATGTGATGGGCGGATGCATGAGCGTATATGAGGATGCCATCGGCGTATTGACTGACGTTAAATGAGTAAGGTTTGATAAACGGAGAGAGATCGCCAAGTAGAAGAGAGAAAATCAGGAGACCTAGGACTGGAGATATTGCCTTAGTGACAGGAAATTTAACTGAGAATAGCTACAAATAGTTAAATTGCAGAAATATCTAATCCTGGATTGAAATCGATTTTATGATACCGAATTAATTTAATCTTTACAGAGAATCATTTTATAAATGATTCAATTCATTTTATATATTTTATACAAAATATATAAATGATTAAAGCAGGCGAAGTATTTGACTTTAACACAAAAATCCATGCTAGCGTGTAAATTGTATTAACGTGATTTAAAAGGTTTTCAGAAAAAGATTTAAACTAATTTGTATAAATATTTAAAGTTAGATTTGCAGAAATTTGTATTAAAGGGCTTTAAAAATATCTAAAATTGGAATATAGCAAGTATCAAAATAAAAATAAATTTGGTAATTTTCGTTACGAGAATATTAATATTTTACAATAGAATTTTTAATGAATATACAGATAAAACTTGACTAGTATTAAATTTTCATTAAAATTCCTTCAAACTGCACGTTTACTATAATACAAATATTGCTACATTTTTAAACTGAACGAGATTTTTATCTTATCTAGTAGCTTTAATTATTTTCATATAAATAAGCATGCATAATACCGACTAAGTAAAGAAAACAACTGGCTCTCAAAGTCAATAATTTGTTAAAATAAAGTATTAAAAGTATATGGTCGAATATCACGAAGTCTGCGAGTACTTGGACCGATAATTCAAAGTCCTGAATTACAAAATTTAAGATCCCAAATTACGAAAATGCAAGATTCGAGAATACGTGGTTTGAGTGTAGATTACAAAGTAAAAAATTGGACTGAATAAAGATAGCTACAAAAAAATTTATTGATGATTGAGTCCTACTAAATTGATTTATTTTTGTCTACATGTGTATATGGTACGCAGAGATAAAGACGGAAACGTGGACACGTTTTAATATTACCTTATTGTCGTGGTTGTTATTCGTTTGAAAAGCACATAGGTAAATCAGAGTTGCATCAATTGGTATACAAATTTCCGCAGCATTAGTAGTTGTCGAGTCCATTTAAAGTGTTATTAAATTTGCAAAGGATCGAAGATGCGTAGAATACTGGTGTTTTCACAAACTTTCAAACACGCCAAAACTCAACCAATAGGTCAACAGTGATAGAAATATAGACAGCGGACACTACTTGTAGTCAACTATAATCTATAAAAAGAAAATGTATCTGCGTTTTATAATCAGCAATTAACCGAATCACAAGACAAATATAATATAGAGAAAATATAGAGAAACCTAATTTACATAGAATATTGGAAAAATGAAATCAGTTTAACATATTATGTGCGTTTATAATCGAATGGAAGTTCATGACATTGCAATTATATTGACAAATGGCAGGGACAGCAATTTTGTGTGTTTCTGATCAAGATTGATAAACCTTTAAGTATATTCCCTATGAATTTCACCTAATCTCCGTTACAAACTGATTTTTAGTAAAACTTCATTATGCAGGTATCAATTTGTTGTGGACCTGCAAGCGAAAATTCGATCGCATCAGCTACTCAAAATAAAAAAAAAACTTATCATCACGAATGTTCTTTTGTTCATACCGTAAATAAATCTGCAGTAGCGTAGAAGTTAAGCACATATTGATTTCATTATGAGACAAATTGCTCTTTACAAATAATAATAGGAGTAGACGAGAAAGACACGTTTAGATGCATCTGCAATGACTTATTCGGGGGTTAGTTTGAGAGAATATTAATGAATGTCGTTGTATGTACACGCCTCCAACTCTAGATCTAGACAAAGTTGCGACAAACTTGCAATTTCCACTTCGTGGCTTTCACCGTTTTAGGAGCTCGCTTAGTTTTAACTTCTGTCACTCTCTTATCCCCAGTCTATTGTCTCATAAGATCGGCCATTTCCTCAGTAATTTTACTTTCTCCTTAAAATCCTCACGTATTCCTCTCCAGCAGTTTGTGAATTCCGCCGTGCTTATCGTTTTTCGCCTCCGCCGTTTTGATCATATTGCATCTAGCCTCGCTAAATTCAACTGGCTAAATATGAAAAACAACATTTTATTCCTTATTCTGTGTATCACTTTTCGACACTTTCCTTCAAACTCACCTTCTTATCTGCATCTTCCTACAATTACCGAACCCCGCCTCAGCGTCTTAAATCTTCATTCATTACCTATCTTCTCAATGTTCCTAATTTTACTCAAACTATGGTCAGCGTTCCTTTTTTATTGTGGCCTCTCTCCTCTGGAATAAGCTGCCTTCAGCCATCCGCTCGACAGCCTCCTTTCCATCCTTCAAGCACAGAATCCGCATTTTGTCCATTAATAATTAATTCAATTATTAATACTCTTTTAAACTCTCTCACACGCTCCCACACATCAACATCAAACTATTGGAATTGTTCACACTTTTATTTTTTTGTTATTTTTCTTTTTATTTGTTATAAAAAACTTTTAATTTGTAATCTAGTGGACATGTAAGTGGATACAAATAGCCGCTTTAATAAACCTGTACTTTTTTAAAGTTGTCTAGTTGATTTTCAATATCACGATAGAAAATTAGAAAATATGGATAAAAGGTAGCTAATTTAGAACATGCTAATTGTAGTCAAATAATTTAAATCAGCTAACTGAGTCTACGTATTGAATATAATTATAAAATAAACAAAACATAATTATGCTAAATCAAAATTTTATAATTAAATAATAAAATTAATAATTGTTTTTAGATTTTATATAATTTAAATCAAGTTAAAAATGAAATTTAAAATAAACGTCATTTTTATGAATTGACTAATAAATAACAGACGTTGTATCATAATAAGAATTAGAGGTCATCAGGAGGAACTGCTATGCTATCAGGTTTCGGCTTCTAACTCCTCTACCCAACATAGCAGCGGGGCCAAATACATGCTAATGATGTATTTCCTCTGAAATAACTATCTAGTATCTTATTCTAATGCAAAGTATACTATTTATTATCCATCCATAAAAATCTTCCGCTAATGATTTTAAATTTATTTTTAATATTATTGTGTTGATTTATATATTTGACTAGTTTCTGCTTGATGTTATTTTTATAGTAACCTAGTTTAAAATATGTATCTATTAAATTATTTAAATGATTTTGAAGAAAGCCAATATCATTACATATTGTTGCAATTCTTAAAATTTCATTATTTAATGTATTATATTTTATATTATATGGTATGCATGAATGCTCATGCAAAAATATGTTTCTTGTAAATTTAAATATGTCATCTTTACGATATAAATTAAAAATAGTTTTAGTTAATGTTAATTTAATGTTCATATCTAGATATACACCTTCTTTATCATTAATATTGGTTGTGTTAAAAATAAGGCAATCTGGATAAATTTGTTCACTAATTGAATAAAAATTATTAGAATTTAATACACATCATCAATGTATCGAAACATATATTTCATATATTTATATGGTTTAGATTTATTTTTTAAGCAATTTGAACAAATTCATATTCTATAAAACATAGCAGCGGGGCCAAATACATGCTAATGATGTATTTCCTCTGAAATAACTATCTAGTATCTTATTCTAATACAAAGTATACTATTTATTATCCATCCATAAAAATCTTCCGCTAATGATTTTAAATTTATTTTTAATATTATTGTGTTGATTTATATATTTGACTAGTTTCTGCTTGATGTTATTTTTATAGTAACCTAGTTTAAAATATTTCACTAACTGATCAAAGGATCAAATCAGATGTTTGAGTATATGTATTTTATACCATATATAAATTTAAAATAAAGAAATAATTATATAAGATCGAATTTATCGAATTGATTATATAAGGTTGAAATCGAATTTCGATAATTAATTGCTATAGTCAGGATAAAATTGTATAAAACATACAATATATAAAATTATATAAAATTAAATAAAACAGTTTTAAAAAATTGCCTGTTATATGATGATTATCATATCGCAGTAGTTCAGACGATTACTTTTGCTTCTTTTGATCAAACTAAAATTTACAATGAACAGCGAAATGAACAAACAACAGAGATAAAAACACACAAGCAATAACAATAACAAAAGAAACGGTATTAAAAACAAATTAATTGTAGGATTAATAAAAACAGTTTATAATTTTAAATAATGAATAAACTACAAACTATAATTCCCAAATATCTGTTATTAAATCAATATCGAGTATATTATTAAACAGCAATTTATTATGACTTTGCATAAATAAATGCTTCTTGTATTTTAAGTTCAAGAATGTTTTTCTCCACCAAAATCATCTTATTGCTATCAAACCCTATTTTATTATCATTATTTTAGGAATTATCTATAGTAACCCCGATCCTATTCTTTTAAACAGAATAGTTATGTTGACCAATATTTATGTCGTTCCGATTGACCTATATACACCCTATCACAATCATCACAAAATATTTGATATACATCACCATCTTTATTATAGTGTGGTTTGCACTCACAATCGTAAGTGCATCTGCACTCACAGTCGTAAGTGCAGATGACATTTTATTATATTTCATTCAATCGGATCGATGGACAATCACACCTAAATCATTATGTTGAGACACTTCCTTTAATAATAATGAAGAGTGGTCTTGCTTCATCATCGGGTGCCCCTACGTCTTTCAACAACGCGATCTTGTGGCTTTGACGAGTGCTTACAGAGAAGTCAATAGAGAGTGCATGCTCGAGGTTTGAACCCCGTACATAGAGTTTGCAATGCACACGGCTCCACCATTCGGCCACGCGGGGCTAATAATACAAATTTATTTAATGTGGCAAATGCGAGACAATTTAAGACAATGTATCCAATATAGTAACTACGAGTTTCATACGGGCGACCTAATTGCATAAAGACATATGTTTTCAGCATTAAACCGTAATCCAGTAGATTTGCACTAATTGGAAAGAGAGCTTAAATCATTTTGTAAAGATACTCGATCAGCAGAACTTATAATAATCCACCAAATCTTTAGATCGTCTGCAAAATTTAGATGAGAGCATGATAAGAGGAGTAGCAAATCATTCATAAAGATTATATAGAGCAGTGGGCCAAGAAGGCCCACTGCTCTATGATAAGGGACATAGAACAAGAAGAGGCAGACAATAATGAAAGTCGATAAGAGGGCGAATACGGCAGATATCAAGGAGAATTAAGTTAGACAAGCGGACCTTGTCGCGGTGAAGAAGAAGGGACCTCGGGACACAAGGTCCCGAGGTCCCTTCTTTCTCTAGGAATAACAGTGTATATTCTTTTCTTGATTTAGCTATTATAATTTTGAAATATTAGAATATTTCAAATTATTATAATATTATTTCAAATTATTATATTTCAAATATTATATTTTGATTAATTCAAATTAATATATTTTTTAGCAGTGTCATAGTTTCTCTTGATCTATCATCTGCTTTCATCATCGTCAATCACTCGATTCTTCTCCGTCGCCTTCGTCGTGATTATGGTTTCTCTTTACCCACTGTATCATGGTTTTCTTTATATCTATCAAACCGTACATTTCGCGTCTATTCTAACTCTTCCCTCCTTAATCCTTCGTCCATCCCGACCAATGTTCCCCAAGGCTCCGTATTAGGCCCTATGCTTTTCTCTCTTCTCGGTGATTTTCCTTCGATTTCTCATACATTTAACTTCCATGTTATGCAATATTCTGATGACATTCTCATCTATGCTCACGCACCTGCTTATCGTATTCATGATCTCAGTGTTTCTGTTTCCAGCTGTCTTATCTCAATTTCCAATCATCTTTCTACTCTTCGCCTTTCTCTGAATCCTGATAAATCTAAAATTATGTGGATCCTACCTCGACGCCTAGGCTTATAACCTCCCTTCGTATCATTAAATTCTACAATTATTCCTATCGTTGATAATCTCGTTTTCCTAGGCTTCCATTTCGACAACCGACTTTCACTTAAACCTTTCGTTAGAGATAAAGTACGCTTATCTACCTTAACACTCCGCAACCTCCGTCAAGTTCGTAGATTGATCGATTTCCCTTCTTGTATGACTCTCATATCTTCTCTCCTTTTTCTAGACTTGATTGTCTTAGTCTATTTTCCAACTCACCTAAATCCACTCTTCTTCCTTTACAACGCATCATCAACGCAGCCGTCCGAGTTCTCCTCCGTCTTCGTCGTTTTGATCATACATCCCACCATCTTGTTTCTCTTGATTAGCCTACCATTTATTGTCGTGTTCAAATTCGTCTTCTTATCATTGCTTCTCGCCTTGTAACTTTTCTTAACCCTTCATTTTTCAACCTTACTTTTCTTGATAATTCTTGTCCTGTTTACTGTTCCTTGCGTTCCTGTAATTCCCTTCTTTTACATGTCCCAAACTAATCTACCTCTTTTGGCTTCCGCTCTTTCGGTGTGGCTGCTCCTCTCTCGTGGAATCATCTGCCCATTCATATCCGCCAATCAACATCAATGCCGTGCTTCAAACGCCAAATCCAATTCCATTTTAACAATTAACAAATTAATCTGTGACTTTTGCTGTTCTTTTTTTGTTGGTGGTCATGTAAGCCTGAATTTGCACGCATTTGCCACGTTAAATAAATTATTATATTATTAAAAATAAACGGCTGATGTCCTAGACTACGTCTTTGCACATGCGTCAAGAGAACAGGGCTGTGGTATCATCAGCGTATACCACTAGACGTTTTTCGCGTTTAAATGTTTTAAAGAGTTCAATGAAGGCAGCAAGGAACAAGACAGGAAAAAGAGGGTATCCTTGGGCACACCCATAATAGGGTAGAACTGACGCGCATCAGGGTCGTCTTCATAATAGAATCGCTTGTTGTACAGCAGTATCTTCACCCTGTTAACAATTCTCGCAGGCAACACGAGGGACCTGAGAGAAGAGATAACAAAGGGAATGGAGATGCGGTCAAATGCAGCAGAAAAATCAAGGAAAACAGCCACATCAAGTTGATGGCTATTATCCTGACAGAACTGATGCACTTCACCTACAGCTGAATGGACCGAGCGACCTTTGACGAACCCATGGAAACTTGGATTAAATTTTGCCTACTAGAATGATCGCGGATTCTACGCGCAAGCGCTTTTTCGTACATCAATACGAGAGAATTTTGAGTCGATATGGGCCGCAGGTCTTTAGGACATGAAACCGGATTTTTCTTAGGTAGAAATATACGTCTACTAATGTTGATGCTGACCACATCAGATGGGGCGGCTAATAGCATTGTTACGGCCACTTCTTTTCTTTGATCGGCTGTCAAAAGCTGACGGGCACGAGAAGAGAGTGGAGCGACAGATTTGGAGGTGCCCTGAAGAGGCCCCCAGGAGTTAAGGATATCTGTGACAGATAAATCCCTACTTCTGAAGTCTCCCCAAGATGGGATTGGCTGGGTTGATTGAATGGCTCCGTAATTATGTAGGGATAGTAACTCCTCCAAAACTTTATCAAGACCTATATTACCAATCCAACACAATGCCCTATCCTTCCAATAAACAAACTTCTCCTTCATGAATATCTTCCAGAAGGAATACCGGTCTGTATTAAGGGAAGCAATGCTTGCCCTATCCTTACCCAGTTGGAACCTATATCTAGTGCTCTAATATTCTTTCGAGAGAAATTGCCTAACAGTAGCAGAGAGATTGGGAAGACGAAACATATACGCTAAGGTCTTGAGTTTTGTCGGAGTGGGACTGTAAACACGACCTTTGTAGGTAGTCGAAAGTATCGCGGTAGCTTGCGAAGAGAGGTATGAATTAAATTCGGTTAGATTATCATTACCAATTCGGGGGAAGCGTTGGATAGCTGCCTGAAAGAAAGCCACTCTGATATGATTAAAGTGGAATCTTATTTGAGATGGAGATCACAGTGGGGTTTCAACAGCCACCTCTTATCGAGCAGTAATAAGTCGAGGAGTGAATTCGTTGATGTGCAATGAAAGGTGGGTGATTGTGGTTTTAACCGTTCCTGGCTCTGCGGAGTGCTGCATTAATCCAACGACCAGTTCTGTCGTTGAAATCACCAAGTACCATGTCATAGCCGCTATCAATAATCCTATCCATGAGGTCACGGTTCTTGTGGATATCTCCTGGACAGATGTAGACATTGGCTGGATTGAGACGTTTATCATTCTTACAGAGTGAAACTACTAAGCAAGAAAGGGCTGGACAAGAATAGTTGAGTAGAAGGGACGATCTTGAGGAGCATTGAAATAAGGTCAAGAGTCCTTGAGATGAAGATAAGTGAGGCGGGGTTATGTACGGAGTATAGTGGGAACCAATGGGCTTAGGGATGAATCGAGTAATGTCCTGAAGAATCCGGGTAGACTGCGTCTCTCGAAGGACTATGACATCTGCATCTCTACCAGATAGAAGTCTAAGGGCAGAAGCTCCTCCCGAATTCCATTGAAGAATATTCAGTGAAAAAGGCTCACGAGTACTTTGCATTGTGTTAGTTTAGCTGGGTGGGATTGCATCATCCCTAGACGGAGCTAGGGGCGAACAGGTTGCCCTTTCCGCCACCAACTCTGTCCTGGGCGAGCACTTGCCTTGGGGCATTGTCTTTATTTTCCTGTTAAGCCGACTCGTCTTTTTTCGTTAAGAGCTTTTCGTTCTTAATGGGGGGAACGACGTAAGCCGAGGCCCACTCTTTTTCGAGCTAGGTAAAGCATGCTGATTGGAAACTCCCATACTTGAATAAAGTACAGAGACCAAGGCGGATACTATATTTTCCACATTTTTGATGGCAGAATGTATCTTAACGTCCATAACATTCAGGATGTCCTTGTCTTTCATCATTGAAGCCGCTCCAGAATAAGTTGATTCAGGTTTCTTGACTACAGCAGACCTGGAGAAGTTATTCCGGTAATCCTTAAAGTTTGCACATTTACGAGACCATGCCGGATGGCTTTCACCACAGTTTGAGTATAGGGCGGGTGAAACGCACTTCTCCCCGGAACCAATAATTTTGCATGATGAAAGACTACAGACCCCGCAGGTCTTTGATCTGGAGCAATTGAGGCCCAGTGCCCCCACTTATTGCATGTATTACAGTGGGGGTAGGTAAGATCCTCTCCACTCATAACTGTAAAGCGTAAGTTGTCCCCTAAAAATAGATTATATGACGATTTGGCAAGGGTTTCGGTATGCTCGATAGGGGATGAGCAGAAACCTACAAGTGGAAATCCACTTTTTCCCATAACAGACCAGAAGTTAGAAATTTTGTAGACTGTTTTCAGAACTTCGATATCATTTTCTACTAGATGCGGAGGAAGATTGTTCACTGTAACAGATGCCAGAATGGGTTTAAAGTGAATCGAACCCAGATGTTTCAGATTCGAATCGAAGATCTCATAATCCTTCGCAATATCAGACGTTACGAAGGAAATTTTTATTTCCGATTCATGAAATTTTACCGAATTGAATAGCATTTCATTGGCACACTCAGCAATAAATCGTCTTAAAAAGACATTGAATAAATTTTGCCTTTCCAAAGGTTGTGACATCGAGGTTACAATAAGGTTTTTTAGTTTAGGGTTTGGGGGAGTACCCCCGTTTCCGGCAAATTAACAGCAGAAAATCACTTAATTGTTTTTCAGGAATTGTAGAAGAAATCAACGTTTTACCTTTCGAAATGTCCATTTTTCTTGAATTGTTTCCTTTTGAAGCTCCGCAACTGTTTAAATTGTCACCAAACATTGCAGTAGGATCTGTCGAAAAATAGTAAGATAAAGATAAAGATATTCTTAAAAAACAAAACTTTAGTGATATATAACAACTAAAAAGTAAAATAAAAAGGAACTTGTATCGAAAATACAGGAATGAAAAATTTAGCTAATGAGTCGCGATTCAGGTCTTCACCAATCTTTAAGGCCTCAGGTCCAGCGGGATCTGAGCCCCCCAGCCAATCCAACACGCCGCCCTTCGACTGAACCACTCGGGGTCTTTCACCCCCCCCCTGAATAATCCAATCAAGGCGGACGATGCTTGGTAATCGCAAGATGAGGAGCTTAAGAAATCTTAGTCTTTGTTATGGGAGACGTCCTCTTGAAAAGAAGACCAATCCCGAGATAGCCCAAGTACCCCAGAAGCGCACTTGGGTTTTCTCTTTCAATGACAGATGTTGGGCCCGTTTCAGGGCCCATCTAGCTTTCTTCAGGATACGTTTTAGTCTATCAACGTCAGCTTTTGCTGACCAGTTAACCGTAATGGTGAACCCCAGGTATCTTACTCGACTTGTGAAGGTAGGGAGTGGTTGATTAGTCAGGATGGAAGTTAGAGCTTCCATCTAACTTTGGAGGAGTTTAAAACAAGGTTGGACAAGGGCAGCTGATCATTTAATCTAGTAAACGGCTAATGTTAGAGACTACATATTTGCGTCTGCGTTCAGAGAACAGGACTGTGGTATCATCAGCGTATACCACAAGATGTGGATCACGTTTGAATTTTTTGTAGAGTTCAATAGAGGCAGCAAGATACAAGATTGGAGAAAGTGGGGAGCCTTGAGGCACACCTGTAATAGGGTAGAACTGACGTGCATCTGGGTCGTCTTCATAGAATCGCTATGTGTACAGCAATATTTTCACCCTGTTAACAACTCTCGCAGGCAACCCGAGGGACCCGAGAGAAGTGATAACAAAAGGGATGGAAATGTGGTTAAAAGCAGCCGAAAAGTCAAGAAAGACATCCACAGCAAGTTGATGGCTGTTATCTTGACAAAACTGTAGCACTTCACCTATTCCTGAATAGACCGAGCGATCTTTCACATACCCATGAAAACCTAATGGGATTAAATTTCGCCTACTTAGATGGTCGCGGATTTTACGCGCAAGCGCTTTTTCGTAAATGGAGATGAGGGAGTTTTGAATTGAAATAGGCCGCGGATCATTTGGACATGTAATCAACTTCTTTTCAGGTAAAAATACTCAACGGCTAATATTAATGTTGGCAATGTCAGACGGGGAGGCTAATAGCATTGTTATGGCGACTTCCTTTCTCTGACTATCTGTCAAAAACTTACAGACACGAGTGGAGAGTGGCGCGTGGGTTCTAGAGGTGCCCGGGAGTGGCCCTCAGAAGTTAAGGATATATGTAACAGATAAGTCCCTACTCCTGATGTCACACCAAGGCGAGATTGGTTGGGGTGATTGAGTGGCTCCATAATTGTGTAGGGATAGTGACTCATCCAAAACTTTATCAAGGCCTATTCTACCAATCCAGCCTAAAGCTCTATCCTTCCAACAGACAAACTTCTCCTTTTTGAATATCTTCCAGAAGGAAGACTGAGAAGGGCTAAGGCGAGAAATGCTTGCCTTAGCCCTACTCAGCTGGAACCTATATCTGGTGCTCCAGTATTCATTCGAGAGGGCTTGTCTGGCAGAAACAGAGAGATTAGGAAGGTGTAGCATTTTAGCTAGGACCTTGAGTTTTGTTGGAGTGGGATTGTATATGCGACCTTTATAGGTAGTCGATAGTATCGCGGTAGCTTGCGAAGAGAGGTAGGTATTAAATTCGGTCAAACTCTCATTCCAATTCGGGGGAAGAGTTGGATAGCTGCCTGAAAGAAGGCCACCCTGATGGGATCAAAGTGGAACCTTCTCCTTAGCAACGTATCTTCCTCTAACCTCCAACGAATTAGGTCATGAGAGGTGGTCTGTTGTTGGCGCGACTGCTCAGTACATATGGGTTTCAACAACCACGTCTTTTGAAGCAGTAATATGTCGAGGAGTGGATTAGTTGTTGAGCAATGAAAGGTGGGGGAATGTGGTTTGTGAATAAGATAGTCGATCCTGGTTCTGAGGTTTGCAGCATTAATCCAACGATCAGTTCTGTCGTTGAAGTCACCAAGTAACATGTCATAGCCACTACCTAATATACCATCCAGAAGGTCACGGTTCTTGTGAATTTCTCCTGGCCGTATATAAATATTGGCTATACCGATACATTTACCGTTCTGACGAAGTGATATAGTCAAACAAGATAGGGCTGGACAAGAATAGTTAAGAAGGAGGGAAGATCTTAACGAGGATTTAACTAAGGTTAAAAGACCTTGAGATAAAGATGAGTGAGGAGGGGTTAAATACGGAGTTAAGCGGGTGTATATATGCTTAGGGATAAATCGAGTAATGTCCTGAGGGATACGGATAGACCGCATCTCCTGAAGGACTATAACATCTGCATCTATACCAGATAAAAGGCTAAGGGCAGAAGCACCTCCCGAATTCCACTGAAGGATATTCAGTGAAAAAGGCTCTTGATTACTTTGCATTGTGTTAGTTTAGCTGGAAGGGGATTGCCACATCCTAGACAGAGCTAGGGGTGGAAGGATTGCCCCCTCCACCACTAGTGCCACCCAGAGTGGGTACTTGCCCCCGGGCATTATCATTATTTCCCTTAGAGGCGCTTTTATTAATGCCCATAAGCATTTTGCCGATCTTTAAGAGGGGAACGGCTTGGGCCGAAGCTCATCGTTTCTTGGATTTCCGAGCCGACGCCCCTCTTTTATTTGCATCCCCATCGGTTGGAATTGTTATAACCGGATTGACGAACAGACTGGCAATTGTTTTGGCCACAAGCTCTTGTATTTCCTTTCTGAAATTTTCGAACTTGAGGTCCATAATTAACATAGATTCGCAGTCAGAGGATCTATATGCCGACTTGGCGAATGATTCAGGTGCTGATTTTGGCGCACGGAACTTTGCAAAATATTCCTTGAAGTGGGGGCACTTCCTTCCCCACGCAGGGTGAGCCCCGCCACAATTACAACACTTGATCCCATTAGAACAGGGAAGAGCTGAGTCAATCGCGGGGCAGTCTATTTTCCCGCATTTCCCGCAGCTTGCCACCCCACTGCAGCTGGAGGCCCAGTGCCCCCATTTATGGCAACGGCTGCAATGCGGGTACGCAAACTCTTCTGCTGATATTAGTTTGAATTTGATATTGAACCCCATGAAGGGGTTGCATTGTGATCTCTCGAGAACCTCTGCCTGCGCAATTGGGGCAGAACAGAATTCCACATTGATAGGAAGGCCATTACGGCCGGTAATTGAACGTATATTGTGGATTTTGTAGGTTTTAGATAATGTAGCCAAATCATTTTCTTCCATAGAGGAAGGCAAGTTATTAATTTTTAACGTCGCAAGTATAGGTTTCTTTACAAACGTCACAAAACTGATGTAGTTTTGATCAAAGTAATTACCGTAGTGATCAAGAGTATCTTCTGACGCGAATGATATTTTCACAGAGCTCTCATAGTACTTAACAGAATTAAAGACTACTCTGTTGGGATATTTATTTGAAAAATCCCGTAATAGTCTGTTATACAAGTAGTGTCTTTCTATTGGTTGCAAAAGTGTAATAATGCCCGGGTTTTTTGTTTTGGTGATTGGGGAAGTAATTCACCCTCTCCTCCAACAGTAGAAAACTCACTAACCTGCAATTGCGTCGTTCCAAAGTCTTCTTTAGCCATAATTCCCTTGATTCCAGCAGGAATTTCCATCGTTTTCTGTGTAATGCTATTTTCAAAATTCTTTGATCGTCCGTCAATGCACTTTTTCATCGTTGAAATGATTTTGTGATGAAAAATACTAAGATAAGATAAGGAATTTCTTAAATAACTAACAACCACTAAAAAATAACGAAAAGAGAGAAAAAAAAATGCAGTTCAAATAAGACAACTCATAATAGCATTTAGTCTTCATAATGATGTCACGGCCTCAGGTCCAGCGGGATCTGAGCCCTCCAGCTAATCCAACACGCCGCTCTTCGACTGAACCACCCGGGGTCTATCACCCCCCGAAGAATCCAATCTAGGCGGACTATGCGCGGTAATCGCGAGATGAGGAGCTTGAGAAACCTTAGTCTTTGCTCTGGAGGACTTCCTCTCGAAAAGAAGACTAATCCCGAGATAGCCCAAGTACCCCAGAGGCGCACTTGGGTTTTCCCATTCAACGACAGATGCTGAGCCCGTTTCAGGGCCCACCTAGCTTTCTTCAGGATACGTTTAAGTCTATCCAGGTCAGCTTTCGCCGACCAGTTCACCGTAACAGTGAACCCCAGGTATTTTACTCGACTTGTGAAGGTAGGGAGTGGTTGATTAGTCAATATAGAAGATAGAGCTGAGAGTGCTAGTCTCTTTAATTTTTTCTTTGTCGCAGGGGTGCCATGAAAGACAACTACCTGCGATTTGGATGAATTTAAAATAAGATTGGATAGGGTCAGCTGGTCTGTTAATCTTAAAAAGAAACGGCTGATGTCCTGAAGCGACATCTTTGCACCTGCGTCCAGAGAACAGGGCCGTGGTATCATCAGCGTATACCACTAGATGTTGATCACGTTTAAAATTCTTGAATAGTACAATGGAGGCAGCAAGAAATAAGATAGGAGAAAGTGGGGATCCTTGGGGCACACCTGTAATAGGGTAGAACTGACACGCATCAGGGTCGTCTTCATAGTAGAACCTCTTGGTAAACAGTAATATCTCCACCCTGTTAACAATTCTCGCAGGCAACCCGAGTGACCTGAGAGAGGAGATAACAAAGGGAATGGAAATGCGGTCAAATGCAGCAGAAAAGTCAAGGAAAACAGCCACAGCTAGTTGATGGCTATTATCCCTACAAAACTGATGCACTTCACCTATTGCTGAATGAACCGAGCGTCCCTTGACAAACCCGTGAAAACTCGGTGGGATCAAATTACGCCTACTTAAATGGTCGCGGATTCTACGCGCAAGCGCTTTTTCGTAGATGGAGATGAGGGAGTTTTGAATCGAAATGGGACGCAGATCTTTGGGACATGAAACCGGACTATGCTTTGGTAAGAAAATTCTACGACTAATATTGATGCCGGCTACATCGGATGGTGAGGCTAAAAGCATTGTGACGGCCACTTCTCTTCTTTGATCGGCTGTCAAAAGCTGACAGACTCGAGAAGATAGTGGAGCGACGGATTTAGAGGTGCCCGGAAGTGGCCCCCAGGAGTTCAGGATATCTGTAACAGATAAGTCCCTGCTTCTGAAGTCACCCCAAGGCGGGATTGGTTGGGGAGATTGAGTGGCTCCATAATTATGTAGGGATAGTGACTCCTTCAAAACATTATCAAGGCCTATACTACCAATCCAACCCAAAGCTCTATCCTTCCAACAGACAAACTTCTCCTTCTTGAATATCTTCCAGAAGGAAGACTGAGAAGGGTTAAGGTGAGCGATGTTCGCCTTATCCCTGCTCAGCTGGAACCTATATCTAGTGCTCCAGTATTCATTCGAGATGGCCTGCCTGGCGGAAACAGAGACATTGGGAAGACGTAGCATTTTAGCCAAAACCTTGAGTTTTGTTGGAGTGGGATTGTAAATATGACCTTTATAGGTAGTCGAAAGAAACGCGGTAGCTTGCGAGGAGAGGAAGGAATTAAATTCGGTCAAATTCTCATTACCAATTCTGGGGAAGAGTTGGATAGCCGCCTGAAAGAAAGCCACTCTGATGGGATCAAAGTGAAACCTCCTTCTAAGCAACGTATCTTCCTCTATCCGCCAACGAATTAGGTCATGAGAGATGGTCTGTTTTTGGCGCGACTGCTCAGTGCAGATGGGTTTCAACAACCACATCTTATGAAGCAGTAATATGTCGAGGAGAGAATTAGTTGTTGAGCAATGAAAAGTTGGGGACGGTGGTTTGTGAATAAGGTAATCGTTCCTGGCTCTGCGGAGTGGGGCATTAATCCAACGACCAGTTCTGTCGTTGAAGTCACCGAGTAACATGTCATAGCCACTACCCAAGATACGGTCCAGGAGATCACGGTTCTTGTGAATTTCCCCTGGCCTAATATAGATATTGGCTATGCTGATACGTTTACCATTCTTACAAAGTGAAACAGCTAAACAAGACAGGGCTGGACAAGAATAGTTTAAAAGAAGGGATGATCTTAAGGAGCATTTAACTAGGGTTAAGAGACCTTGAGATGAAGAGGCGTGAGGAGGGGTTATGTACGGAGTGAAGTGGGTGTAAATATGCTTGGGGATAAATCGAGTAATGTCCTGGGGGATACGGATAGACCGCGTCTCCTGAAGGACTATAACATCCGCATCTCTACCAGATAGAAGGCTAAGAGCAGAAGCACCTCCCGAATTCCACTGAAGTATATTCAGTGAAAAAGGCTCTTGACTACTTTGCATTGTGTTACGACAGCTGGAGTGGGATGCCTACCTCCTAGCAGAAACTAGGAGAGAGAAAGTTGCCCTTCTCACTCCCAGCCCTACCAGGAGAAGACACTTGCCCACCGGCATTATCTTCATCTCCCTCTGAGGCCAACAACTCCCAGCATATATCATCTTTCTTTGCCAACTTCAAGGAAGCCAACTTTTGTTTAGAAGATGATCTCTTCTTAGAACGGGGGGCTCTCTTTGAAGAGGTAAGAATCGTCGATGGAGGAGAACGGGACTCCTCGAATTTCGCTATCAGATGGTTCATTAAGGCTCGAATCTCGTCTTTATATGTCTGTAGTCTTGCGTCAACAATTTTGAAAATGTCGGTGTCGGACATACCATAACCGTTTGAATTGGATAAGCTGGCAGCGGCAAAGTGGGCCGGTTTGACCGGTGCCCCACAATGCCTTAATTTGTATTCTTTGAAGATAGGACATCTTCTAGACCAGGCCGGGTGCTGACCACCACAATTGGAACACAGAGGGGGGAGAGAACATTTCCCCTCATGGACTTCGGAAGAGCTGCAAACCCCACACGTATGGGGCCTAGTACAGTTCGAGGACCAGTGCCCCCAGAGGTGGCACCCATTGCAATGGGGGTATGTTAAGTCATCAGCATCTACGATATTGAAAGAAAGATTGTACCCCAGAAAGGGGTTACATTTGCTTTTAGCCAGACATTCCGCCTGATCGACTGCGGTATAACAGAATGCTATTGGTATAGCCTGGCCTTTCTTGCCCAGGATTGGGCGAATATTATGAATTTTGAACTCAGATGTGAGAGCAATGATATCTTCCTCCGTTGCGAATGGCGGAAAATTATTAATTTTCAAAGTCGCCTGAATAGGCCTGTAAGTAGTTGACCCAAATTCTTTTAAGTGTGTTTCGAAAAATTCTAGGTACGATGCTGCCAGATCTGGACAGCTGAAAGAAACCCTGATTTCGGAATCTAAATATTTTATCGAATTAAATAGAATTCTCTTCTTATAAGAGCTTGTAAACTCTCTCAGAAAAATATTGAAAAGATTCTTCCTTTCAAATGGTTGAAGAAGTCTGATTATTACCAGATTCACCACTTTAGGCACAGGAGGGAGTTCTCCATCTGTGCTTGAGATTAAAAAATTAGACGAAATAGGACTAACCTTGTTTTCTTTGGCTTGAAAATTCGATGTTACATTGGAAATACCTGAGTTCCGTTCCATATTAGCTTGATTTTGTAAGTTGTTTGAAGCACCGATGGTAAATTTTTCTACAATTTTTTCTGAAAAATAGTGATTATGAGGATGCCATCAGCATACTGCATGATTCCAATATTGAAAAGTAAAACGATTACAAACTACGCAGTTTCAGACCAAAACTTCGGAATTTCCTTACAAAAATGCAAGTAGAAGCAACTGTCGGAGCATCAAAAGCAAGCAAAAGCATATTTTCAAGTAAAAACATGAAAAAACTGGATCAGATTTCGTCCAATTTCAACGATATTTCTACGAATAAAGGTATTTTTCTGAATCAAGTGAACAACGACAAGGTTAGTACTGTTTGTTCTTCTATTACTGTTGAGGAGGTTCTTCCTCCTGTCAAGAAACTGACAAATTTGGCCATTATAACAGCGACGAAACCGTTGGAAAAACACTTACTGTTTAGAACGTTTCTAAGAGATTCTGCTCTAAAATACTCAGAAAGAATTATTTTTAGCAATGTCAAATTGTTCGACAACTCGATTAGAATCTCTTTTTCATTACCGGATCTATTACAAGTATACAGTAAGTTTTTCAAAGAAAAATTATCTAAAATTGGAACTATTTTAATCAAGCCAATAATGGCTACACTTAAAATTTCTAACTTCTCATTGCAATTGGAGCCTGAAGACCTGAATTCACTGCAGAAAAAGTTCAAATTAACTAATCTTCGACAATTAAAGGGGAAGGAAGAAACAGATCTCCCCATCGCGTTCGGCTCTGCGGAGCTCAACCAAGCTGACATTTTTTCTATGAGCAATGCCAACCCGTTTCTCGGATATAATCTAGTCTTCCTTCTGGTGAAACAGGATGATCTGACATTCCCGCACTGCTCCGCTTGCCACAAGTGGGGGCACTGGAAATTTTCATGCTGCTCAACCACCCATTGTGGGGTCTGCGGAAAGGAGTCTTGCCCGAGTTTGTCTGAAGGAATTAAATGCACTGCGCCTGCAGTGTGCTCTAACTGTCATGGCTTGCACCCAGCATGGTCCCGACGCTGTGCTGCTTTTAAATCCTACAAGAGCCGTTTCGTTGGGTCGCGACCTAAATCATTTTCTGTCGCCCTCAAGACGAATAACGAAGATTCCAGAATGTCTGATGCTGAAATTTTAAACGTCATAGATGCTAAAAATTCTGAAGCAATCGCATCTATGCAGAATTTACTGCAAAACTTCGTCTCGACCTTTATGGGCACGTCTCCAATGCTGGCTGCTACGATTTTGAACCAATCTAAGAAAAGAGGAGCATCTGTGCCGAAAGTCCCACCCATATAGATGGAGAGACTCCTAAATAAGAACAATTCCCGGGGAAATGAAGATATTGCTCAGGGTGCTCCGGCCCCCGATGGGGCTAGTGGTAGGGTGTAACCCTCCCTGCACCTAGCTCTGTCTAGGCTGGTGGCTCCCGTCTAACTGATCTGCCACAATGGTGAGTAAACCCGAGCCTTTTTCACTGAATGTTCTTCAGTGGAATTCGATAGGTGCTTCTGCCCTTGAGACTTTTATCTGGTAGAGATGCAGATGTTATAGTCCTTCAGGAGACGCGGTCTATCCGTCTTCCCCAGGACATTACTCGATTTATCCCAAAACATATATGTTCCCACTATACTCCGTACATAACCCCACCTCACTCCTCTTCATCTCAAGGACTCTTGACCTTAGTTAAGTGCTCCTTAAGGTCCTCCCTCCTATTAAACTACTCATGCCCAGCCATGTCTTGTTTAGTAGTTTCACTCAGTAAGAACGGTAAACGCCTCAGTCTTGCCAATATCTACATACATCCAGGGGAGATTCACAAGAACCGTGACATCCTGTATGGTATAATCGATAGCGGCTACGACATGATACTTGGGGATTTCAACGACAGAACTCGTCGTTGGATCAATGCAGCATTTCGCAGAGCTAGGAACGGTTATCTTATTCACAAATCTCCTTCCTCTACCTTTCATTGCATATCAACAAATTCAATCCCCGACATTCTACTTTTTCACTCGAGGTGGTTGTTAAAACCCCTCTGCACGGAACAGTCGCGTCAGCAATTGTCCACCTCTCATGATCTAATTCGTTGGAGAATTGAGGAAGATACTTTGCTTCGAAGGAGGTTTCACTTTGATCCTATCAGAGTGGCCTTCTTTCAAGCGGCTATCCAACTCTTTCCAAGAATAGGAAATTAGAGTCTGACCGAATTTAATACCTACCTCTTTTCGCAAGCTACCGCGATTTTATCGACTACCTATTAAGGTCGTATATACAATCCTACTCCAACGAAACTCAAGGTCTTAGCGAAATTGCTTAACCTCCCTAATCTCTCTGTTTCCGCCAGACAGGCTCTCTCGAATGAATACTGGAGCACTAGATATAGGTTTAAGCTGAGTAGGGATAGGACGAGTATTGCTCGCCTTGGTCCTTCTCAGTCTTCATTTTGGAAGATTTTCCAGAAGGAGAAGTTTGTTTGCTGGAAGGATAGAGCATTGGGTTGGATAGGGAATGTAGGCCTTGATAAAGTTTTAGAGGAGTCACTGGCCCTACACAACTATGGAACCACTCAATCACCTCAACCAATCCCGCCTTGGTGTAACTTCAGGAGTAGGGATCTATCTGTTACGGATATCTTTAACTCCTGGGGTCCATTTCCGGGCACCTCCAAATCCGTCGCTCCACTTTCTTCTCGGGTCTGTCAGCTTTTGACAGCTGATCAGAGAAGAGAGGTGGCCGTCACAATGCTTTTAGCTCCCCATCCGATGTAGCAGGCATCAATATTAGTAAGCGTATTTTTCTTCCTAAGAAAAAATCCTGCTCATGCCCTAAAGATCTGCGACCCATTTCGATTCAAAATGCCCTCGTGTCGATTTACGAAAAAGCGCTTGCGCGTAAAATCCGCGACTATTTAAGTAGGCGTAATTTGATCCCTCCAGGTTTTCATGGGTTTGTCAAAGGTCGCTCGGTCCATTCAGCAGTTGGTGAGGTGGAGCAGTTTTGTCGGGATAATAGCCATCGCCTAGTTGTGGCTGTTTTCCTTGATTTTTCTGCTGCATTTGACCGCATCTCCATTCCTTTTGTGATCTCTTCTCTCAGGTCCCTCGGGTTGCCTGCGAGAATTGTGAACAGAGTGGAGATCCTGCTGTATGCCAAGCGTTTTTACTATTAAGACGACCCTATTACGCGTCAGTTCTACCCTATTACGGGTGTGCCTCAAGGTTCCCCACTTTATCCTATCTTATACCTTGCTGCCTCAATTAAACTATTCAAAATATTTAAACGCGAACAACGTCTCGTGGTGTACGCTGATGACACCACAGCCCTGTTCACTGGACGCAGGTGTAAAGACGTAGTATCTGACATCAGCCGTTTCTTTCCAAGATTAAAAGACCAGCTACCCCAATCCAATCTTATTTTAAACTCTGCGAAATCACAGGTAGTAGTTTTCCATGGCTCCCCTACAACAACAAAGAAAAAACTTAAGAGACTAGCACTCTCCTCCATATTTGCCTCTGAACCGCTCCCTACCTTCACAAGTCGAGTAAAATACCTGGGGTTCACCGTTACGGTGAATTGGTCGGCGAAAGCTGACTGGATAGACTTAAACCTATCCTGCAGAAAGCTTGGTGGGCTCTGAAACGGGCCCAGCATCTGTCGTTGAATGGGAAAACCCAGGTGCGCCTTTGGGGCACCTGGGCTATCTCGGGATTAGTCTTCTTCTCAAGAGGACGTCCCCCAGAGCAAAGACTAAGGTTTCTGAAACTCCTCGTATCCCGTTTACCCAGCATCGTCCGCACCGAATGGATTCTTCAGGGGGTGAAAGACCCCGGGTGGTTCAATCGGAAAGCGGCGTGTTGGATCGGTTGGGGGCTCAGATCCCCATGGATTTGAGGCCGGATTAAAGGAAGCCTTTTACGAAGATTCAAGAAACTGATCATTTCATCCTACTGACCTATATATTCTTTCTTGAATTGATTTATCTTGTTTATTTAGTAATAAAACCTTTATTTATTTATAGACCAAAACTTCAATAAATATATTATATTAATCGCTACATCGATTAATTGATGTATATTATACAAATCGATGGGAAAAACGGTTAATGACTATTTAACAAAGTCAAATGCTCGCAGTCTTTACCCGAAGAGACAAGAGCTACGTGTTCGTATTCAGACGTTTACACTTACTTGTAACAATCACTGAATTATAATTGGCATCGGATATTAATGATCGAGATATTGAATTGTGTAATTTATGTTTCTTGTCCTACTGATGGAACGGATACTAGGGGCGGAGGTGTTATGTTGCATCTGAACAATGCAGTATCATTTCGTTAAATTAGCACTAGTTTAATAAATGAAATCAAACATTTGTAAGTTAGTCTCGTCATATATACAAAGTCATCTGATTGTTAGTGTAATTTATCTATGTGGGTTCTCTAAAGTTGCAGAAATAGTAAGAAATGTCTAAATTTGGTTTATCTGGTGATCTGAATATACCTTATGTCAATTGGGATACATATGCAGCTGGAATATGTTGTGATAATGCATCTGTAGAGTTGCCCAACTCGATCAAATACTTGTTCTCGACCCAACATATAGATCAATATACAAGATTTAGTAAATATAAACGATCGCTACTTGACTTGTGCCAGACCAATATACATCATACAATTGAAAATGTATATTATTATATACAGGGTTTTGACCAAATAGGCCGTTTTGTCCGCTCATCGTACATTACAACACATGAAACAAACATATCAATTACAACCAAACCAAGGATAAGAACTTCCAATATTGCCTTGATCAGCGTGTCTTATCTAAGTGTTGACTATGGCTTTGAATTGGCTCAATGATGACACAGTCATGATGTCGTGAGGCAATGAGTTCCACAACTTTCTCACTCTGCGTGACAATCGCGATACCATTGTCGACCTTACAATTTGTCTTGCAGTAACGCGAGATAATGACCCCTGTGACTTTGTCGGACATTCAATTCAGCACGTTCACTTGGGTAGTCGTCTATCTCCTTTACTATAGACCACATCGCAAACAGATCCAGAACGAGTAGCCTGGCTTGCACTAATATCATGCCTATTGAAGTTAAACGATCACTATAACTCATCATTTTACATCCTCGAACGAGCTTGCTGCCACGACGTAGAATTTTCTCCAAATCCCTCATTTCACCTATCGTGGAAGGTAATGATGCGCCTGGATAACATATTCGATATGGGGACAAACAAGCGCATTATATAGCAGAGCAAAGCACCGAGGAGATGTTGACAAGAAGCAAGTTTTAATCGATAAATCATCTTCTTTGCTGAACTGCAACGTCTTTCAGTATCAATTCTAGTTTTAAGTGTCGATTGCATAAGTATGCCAATATCACGAACCGGATTAGTCGAAATGATACTATATGTCCCGACACTATACAAGGAAGACACATTGGACCTGCCGAGACGAATATGTGATCACTAAGAAATGTTTAACAATACCCCAGTATTAACACTCCATGTATAAACCCTGTCAATGTCACGCTGTAAGCGGATATGGTTATTTGCAAATATGACCTCACACCAGATTTTGATGTCGTCAGCAAAGGCTAAGCACAAACAATGAAGTTGTGTGAGTAAACTGTTCATGAACATGTTTAACAATAAAGGTCCTAGTACAGAACCCTGAGGAACTTCTGACGTAATTAAATGTGGTGAGGATAGGGTACTACCAACTCGTACTCTGAAAGATATGCTAGATAGCAAATCTCTAATATATCCTATACCTGAGCTATAAACGCCGTAGCTGGCCACTGTTTGAATGAGAAGACTATGGGGAACACGATCAAACGCACGACTAAAATCGAACAGAATAGCGTCAACTGCCTTTTCTTGAGACATGAATATAATCCAAGCCTCAAGGGCAGACAAAAGGTTGGTAAGGCAAGAACGTCCTTTTCTGAAGCCATGTCGCATAAAGCTATGTTGACCTGATATGCTCAAGTGTCTGAATATATGTTCGTGGATGATCCTTTCCAGTACCTTACCCAAATGACTTGTTAGACTTATAGCTCGATAGTTGTCTGCTAGCCGCGGGTCACATTTTTTAAATACCGGCACAACTATCGCACTCTTCCATTCAGACTGTACCTCCATGCTATCCAGAGATGCCTGAAACAAGCTAGTGAATGAAGGAGCCAAATGTCGACTCTACACCCTTAGTAGATGCGAATGAATATTATCAGAACCTGAAAAAGATGAAGACGACAAATGTGATAACCTCCAAGCCACATTATTCACATTGATTATAATGGGAGCACTAAAGCACGTAGGAAAACTGACTGTCTGAACACTATCTTCTATGGTCGAACTAGCATTGTGTAGGTCAAATGCATTAGCAAACTCATTAGCAACGTCAGAAGGGGAATCAAGCAACTTACTGTTTGATGATAATCTAGTGATTGCACAATAAGTACGCGTATTTTGACGAACATATGACCAAAAGCGTTTGGGCGATCTATTTAAAGATTGCACAATTTGGTCATCATACTCCATACGTTTCTTAATTCTGAGGCGTTTATATGCATTGCGAGCAAGTTTGAATTGAGCAATCAAATTACCTTTCTGTCCACACTTACTGAACAAAGTGTTGCGTCTTTTGAGAGTTTCACGTAGACTACTGTCAAACCACGGAGGCTTCTTATGAGCAGTTTTACGTATTAATCTACGCGGAGCAAAATAATCAGATATATGAATTAGTAAATCTCGAATGAAGTACCAACGTTCCTGGTTTCCAACATAACCACACTCAAAGTTCAACGAGGACACAAACTGTTGTAACATCTCAACATCAACATGACGCCATGATCTCTTCGTCAATGCAGGTTCGGCATTGATTGCAAGAATATCTGAAGCTATAGTCCGCTTAAACACCAAAACACAGTGATCACTTCCTTCTATTGGAGGATTATGGGATAGGTCACATATCTGACCATCTCTTTGAGAAAATAAAAGATCAAGTATAGAACGTACTATATCAGTGCCAAATCTAGTAGGAGCAGATACATGCTGAATGAGTAACTGATTACATACCAAGAACTCCCATAGGTTCTTATCCTCACGGAAACAGTTACCAATGATACTGTTGCCATCTTGATCAATCACCAGAGTCGGTAGATTAAAATCACCAACTAAGATGAACGAGTGATCACTCATACTACAAGCTCTAGTTAAAATATGCATCAGCTTATCATGTAAAATGGCTGATTTGGGTGTTTGATAAAGAATACCAAATGAAACGTGGAGGCTATATATAACAAGATCAAATATTAATCACTCACATGTCCCTTCTCCATTTGAATATATCACTATATTGCTAATAACGTTTCTATCCTAAACATAAAGTGCTAATCCACCACCCCTCTTAGGAAGGCATCTATCTGAACGTAACAATTGATAACCTGGAATAGATACTACGTTATCAAGAATAGCATCGTGCAACCACGTCTCAGAAATAGCCAACACGTCTGTATGCTTAGAATGCATCCAAGCTCTAACATCATCACGATTCGAAATTAAACTACGAATATTTTTGTGTAGCCAATGATAGCAGCACGTTAAGACGTGCTACCCCGAGAATGCACATCAGCATTCGGAATCAAACAATCGAAACAAATGAGATCGCCCTCGTTACGAGTGGACGCCAACGCACAAACGGCCATTTCCGGAACTCAAAAATTCAGAATAACTAGGTTATCTTCACCCTCCAAAATGCGACGATCAACTCAATCCTAGCTTCACTCATCATGTTTCTTTCCTCCATTGAATAATCAGGACGGATACGAACTTTATCACCACGCAATTTGTTCGAAACAGGCATTACGAATTCAGCCTGTTCATTATTTTCCAATACCACCCTCAACAATCTCGGGAAATCCAACCGCTTACCTAAACGATATAGACCAAGCACTTTAATTTGTCCGACAACGTCGCGGCTCTCGCCTGCGCATGTCTGAGTTAGTACTGAATGTACATGGTCTAAATCCGCGTCCATTCTTATCTGCATGGTGTATGATGATGGAGCCTCAGGCACATTCTGAAGGATTAGGCATCGATTTCGCGAGGCGCTGCGCGCTTCACCCGATTGATTCGCATTTATCAGTCATAATGTGACTTAAACTAGAATTGTAAGGATTACAGATATGCGATGAACTTTGCTCTTTCCAATAATTGCACTGTTTGCCATCAAATCTCCAGACATTTTGAGACCATCAGCATAAGCAAGTGCGACCAACTAACGACTTGTCGCCACTACTTGATTTCCAGACCTCTTTGCAGTTGATTGTGAGTTCAGTTCTATGGAACGTGTGCTATTTGAGAAACTGGCAGTAGAATCATCAATCGATTCGGGTTGATCACGCAGTTTCTCGTTGTAGACTAAACGAGTATCCAGATAATATGCGGGGTGCTATTTGAGAAACTTGCAGTAGAATCATCAATCGATTCGAGTTGATCACGCAGTTTCTCGTTGTAGACTAAACGAGTATCCAGATAATATGCGGGGTGTGCTTTGGTTTCACGGAGATCTTAGAGCGGCAACGGAGAAACCCATCACTGAATTTTTTGACACCTAGTAAGGTCAATGCTTGGCCTGCGGAGCTAATGCTGGAGATGCTCTGGTGAACCTCTTCGGACACTGTACCGCACATGTGTGAGTGCTTACTGCCCCTTGTCCAGATGCGAATCGACCTAGCCTGTTCGCTAGTATCTCTCGACCAATTGATAGGTGTACATGAAGTATCTTCTGAGGAAAGGCAGAGTTTATTCAATGTCAAGTGATTCGATTGGTGAGGTTTTGAAGGAGAGGATGAGATCAATTTTGTGATCTGATTTCTGAGATCATCAATTTGTGCTCGAAGTTCATTGATTTAAATTCTCAGTTTCGATTGATACTTCTGATAACTGCGTATTTATGATACTACGTAGATATTTCTGATAACTGGCAAGGTCCTCAGGTAACAAATTCCAAATATTCAATGAGCGGTGGGAAAGCCTACTCACACTCCTGACTTTGCCGTGGGCGAATTTAAACAGCGCGAGAGTGATCTCTTCGAATCGAATTTCGTAATTGTATACAAGATGATGGGAAGCCTTCCGTTCCATGAACCAAGAGCCACATCACTGTGAGGTCTAAATATAGTAGCCTTTGAGCCGTTGAAGGCAGTTTCAAACAAGCTAGACGCTTAGTGTAAGAATAATGTGAGCCAATACAAAGTTTGCATCCTCTACGCAGGATAGACTCAATTTTTGTCATTTCAGCTTTGATGGATGGGAAAGTTGTTGTGATGCAGTATTCCACGTGCGGCGGACTAAGGCGCAATATAGATGCTTGAATAGTTTCAGTTTAAGCTTAGCAAATGTGTTCTTTATACAATGCAGAGACTTCATTGTTTTACCATTGATATAATCGGTATTGGGTCGAGTCTTGAGATCGTTATTAAAAATGATTCCAAGGTCTCTGTGCTCAGATACAAGGTGAAGCTTCTGACATCCAAAATAAAAGTCACGATCAGGTTTACTGTTGCCAAGTTTCATACGGACACATTTGTCGACATTCATGATCATACCGGTAGCAATACTCCAATTATATATCGTGTGAATATCGTGCTGTGGGCGCTGGCCATGTGGGTCGGAAATTCTATCGCACCAGAGATGTTTCCGCCTTCAGATCGACCCTCTCGTCTCTTGTTTCTGCGGATAAACCATCTTTTTTCAAGGACATCTCTCCTGTCGCATTCATTCAACTAAACATCAAGCATCATCCTCACGCCTCCTCTGTTCTCTCCCAACGATTTAAACTCATATCATCTTCAACCACTCGCATTTTTCCCGATCGCACCCCTTCCGAAATCTCTCAACTCTCTTCTGTCCGCATCAAAAAACGCCGTCGCGAGGAAAACGGCGAAACATCTTTCTCAATCTGAAACATAGACGGAAATTTTCAAGTTGTCCACACCCGCACCAAAATTTGATCGCGCTCCATTTCCCCTATGTGTTTTCTCCGCTATCCCCTTTCACCACAACACACGATTTCCGTCTCGGCCTCCTCAACACTAAATATATTCTCAATAAATCCGATCTCATCCTAAGCCTATTCACCAAGCAATCCATCGATCTCTTCTGCCTCAACGAATCCTGGCACTCAGATATCGAAGACCTTTCAATTCGCCGTCTGCTCTCTGCCAGTTACTCACTAGTCAAATCCGCCAACCCCCTCACATCATCGCCTTCTGAATTCTCTAATCATGGCGGCATTGTCGCATTCGCCTGTCACCCTGTGTCTCTTCGCAAAATCACATCTCTTTCAGTCCTTGCTTTTTAATATTGATCACTTGTCGTTCTTCTTGCCCGATCACTCTGGATCTCGCCATTGTATACTGTCCTGGTTTATCAGCTCCTACCTCCTTATTTTTTAACGAACTCGCTTACCTTCTTTCTCATTGTTCTTTGTCCTCAATCCCTTCACTCGTTCTAGGCGACTTCAACATCCGCCCTGACCGCCCCTCTTCCACCGATTCCATCCGCTTCGTCAACATTCTATCCAATTACAATTACAAACTCATCTCCACTGCCACACACATATCCTTGGCGGGGCACTCGACATCATGGCTGTCCCCGATCGTTTTGATGCATATACCTCACTGTCCATCTCTGATCATTGTCTATCCGATCACTTTCTCGTCACCCTTGATCTCACTCCAAACCACTGCCCGCTTCACACACATGGTAAGTGTGTAAAGCCCTTTGAGAAAACTTGACCTCCTCCTTCTCCGCTCTGCCTCCAACTATCTTTCTTCAATCCACAAACGGATCTCCCATCTTCGTCCCGTTCTGAACCCAAATAAGTCCAAAATAATGTAGATCCTCCCCCGTCAACCTAACGTATCTCCTCCCCCTGTATCTTTTGCCTCATCTATCATCCCCGTAGTCCATAATATCACTTTCTTAGGATTCCAATTCGATGATCGCCTTTTCCTTAAACCCTTCGTCCGCGACAAGGTCCACTCGTCCAACTTAATTCTTCGTGACATCCGCCGAATCCGCCCCCTTATCGACTTCCGTTCCTGTATGTCTCTTCTTTCATCGCTTATTTTCTCTAAAATCGTTTACTGCCTCAGCCTTTTCGCCAATTTTCTAAAATCCATCATCCTACCCATACAACGTATCATCAACTTCGTCATTCGAGTGCTCCTACGCCTTCGTCGTTTTGACCACACATCCACATATCTTACCCAACTCTCTTGACCAACCATCCACATCCGTATACAAATCCGCCTTCTTCTCGTAACTTTTCGTCTCATCAGTGTCCGCTGTCCATCGTTCATCAACCTCCCTTTCTTAGACGACACTCGTCCCACCTCTCTATCAATGCGTTCCCGTAATTCCCTTTTACTCTACGTTCCCAATTACTAAAATAACTACGGTCTCCGATCATTCCTCGTCGCTGCTCCACTCGCCTGGAATCAGCTCCCATTTGAAGTCTGCTGAGCTTCCTCCTTTATTGCATTCAAATGCCGCCTCCGTACTTACCTCCTCGAAACATGATTTAGATTTTTTGTTGTTGTTGTCATGTAAGCGTGAGCCGGCACGCATTTGCCACGTAAAAATAAATCTTTTTTAACAGTCAATTTCAAGAAAAAGTTATGTATTGGGTTTAAACTTTCTTGATTATAACTACATACAATAAAATAACATACAAACTGAATATTCGTGGTCATAATAAAAATGCTGATAATATAATTTACAGTTATATTAATTGATTACAATTATGGGCAGACGTAAGGTAAACGACATTCCGGAATTCATAACAAGACAAGTAGGATGTAATGATGATGGCTGCAATGTCTGGACTACAGTAACTGTTCCGCATAAAAATGCTGATGCATAGAATTTACGATATTAAAAGCATCTACTGATTTATATCCCGATTTTTTACATCTGTATATCTTAAAAAATTGAGTTTAAAATGTGTTATCCTCTATATAAGATATTTACTGCATCCCTTCATATTCGTCAATTAGCTGCTGTTTGGAGAAATTTGATTGTAAGATTTGTATTTAAGAAAGGTAAATGTTCATCAATAGGCAACTATGAGTCGGTCACTTAAACTTATGTATGTTGTCGAGTACTTGAGATATTAATTTGTCAACACATAACAGTTTATTTAGTTCGGACATTTATCATATGATATCCTACATAGATTTAGGAAAAAGCGTTCCACCCTAAATGTCAATGCCATATTTTTCGACTTTTCCAAAGCATTTGATCTTGTTAATCATGATATTTTGTCAATGAAAATTTGAACACTAGGATTACACACTGTTATTGACCACACACTTCATATGTGGTTTTTGTATCATGGTAATGATTATTTTTGTAAATATTGCTAATCATGATATTTTGTCAGTGAAAATTTGGACACTAGGATTATACACTGTTATTAACCACACACTTCATATGTGGTTTTTGTACTCTGTCAATCGTATTTTGTAGTTCATTGACATTAGCAAATGACAATGATCATTTTAAATTAACGACACCAAGGTTTCAAGAACAAATTATTGACAATGAATCTAGCATATGCCAGAGCAAAATCACTACGCTGATGTCGTTACACTCTAATTCAAAAGAGGAACCAGACGTAATAGATGCTTCAAGCTCAACTCGCATTTGGACACGAGGACATACATTCACGGACAGTGTATAAACGAAGAAGTAATATAAATTACAGCACGGTGGTGAAAGACAACAAGAATAAAGTTACACCTGAATGTATTACTAATAAATGGCCTTCACCTTTATCAGTCATATTCTCGGAACACAGTCATAACAACAATATATTGATTTCATTATATTGATTTCTCGGACTGAACGAACGAACTGAACAAACGGATTGAACTAATTAACTGAACGATCGAACTGAACGAGCAGTATTAACGAATGGACTGACCATTCACACTGAACTCTTCCGCTTAATTACATAAGTGGGTTTCTAAGCGCGCAATTGGTACGCATTTGCCACTTAAAAATAAATTTATCTTATTATTATTATTATTTATCTTATTATTATACTTCTAAATGTCAATGCCATATTTTTCGACTTTTCCAAAGCATTTGATCTTGTTAATCATGATATTTTGTCATGATTAACGCCGTCTTATTCCTTGGATACAATGAAGGATCCCTTCATTGTACTTGTAGTTGAGCACAGTTGGTGTCAGTCGTAGCTGTCTTCTTACGTCCTCCTATCGACGTCCTTGTGCGTTAAAACTGTTCAATTTGCTGGATTGATCTGGAACTGGATTGATCTGGAACTGGATTGATCTGGAACTGGATGGATTTGGAACTGGATTGATCTGGAACTGGATTGATATGGAACTGGATTGATCTGAAACTGGATTGATTGTATGTATTTTAGATTGTATGCTTAAGCTGTAAATATTTTTTGAAGTCATATGATATCTTACATATTTGTCATATGATATCCTACATGGATTTAGGAAAAAGCGTTCCACCCTAAATGTCAATGCCATATTTTTCGACTTTTCCAAAGCATTTGATCTTGTTAATCATGATATTTTGTCATGATTAACGCCGTCTTATTCCTTGGATACAATGAAGGATCCCTTCAAGTACCATAAAAATCGGAAGCAGGCAAAATATACAGAGCGGATTGCGAAAATAGAAAATCATTCGTTTCACCCGTTGTTTTTCTCAACTGTTGGTGGTATTGGAAAGATAGCGGACTCGATACTTAAGCGCATATCTTCACTTAAAGCGAGCAACAACAACCTTTCATATCCCGATTTGATCCGTCAAGAAAGAGCCAGGATTTCACTCCTTATTATAAAATCCACATCGATGGCTATGCGAAACAGGTATCAAGAACCAGGAACTCTAATTCACGATAAGGACGCACCACTCTAAGTCGATTTGTACGATCAACTCCCTTTGAACTAAAAATTCAGATTTTGAATTGCCACTTTGGACCCATTAGAGGGTAACCTTTAAGCTGTCTTATTTTTGAATAATTTATATTATTAAAAAAAATATTATACTTCTGTTCAACCAAAGAATGTATCGAAGCAGCCTTTAAGTCGAATGCAGACAACAAAGTCGAATGCAATGATGTGGCAGTCGGAAATGAAATTGAAATGAAATCCAAGAGTTTCATTTCGCCTTTCATTGAGCCTATATACATTTTGAGTCGAGATCTTGTTGGCAAATGTGTACATTGTCCTTAGATATAATTTTACACAATATATATTTACATCATACGCATAAAGCAATACATTGGATCGGATACGAGACAATAGGTCATTTATATAAAAACGAGGATTTATTTTTGCGTGGCAAATGCGTGCCGACTCACGCTTACATGATCAAACAAAAAATTTAAATCATGTGTCGAGAAGGTGGGAACGGATGAGACATTTGAATATGATAGAGGAGGGAGCGCGGCGTACGTCGAGAGGGAACTAATTCCATGACAGTGAGGTGGCGACGACGGGGATCGGATAATAATAATTTATTTAACGTGGCAAATTAGTGCAAACTGCACGCTTACATGTCCACTAACAAAAAAGAACAGCAAAAGTCAGATTAATTATTTAATTGTTGAAATGGAATTGAATTTGGCGTTTGAAGCACGTCATTGATGTTGATTGGCGGAAATGAATGGGCAGATGATTCCACGAGAGAGGAGCAGCCACAACGAAGGAGCGGAAACCAACAGAGGTAGAGTAGTTTGGGACATGTAAAAGAAGGGAATTACGGGAACGCAGAGCACAGTATAAAGTACGAGAATTGTCGAGAAAAGGAAGGTTGAGAAATGAAAGGGTATGAGAAGTTATAAGGCGAAAAGAAATGATAAGAAGACGAATTTGAACACGACAATAAATGGTAGGTCAATCAAGATAAACAAGATGATGGGATGTATGATTAAAACGACGAAGACGGAGAACACGGACGGCTGCGTTGATGATGCGTTGTAAAGGAAGAAGATTAGATTTAGGTGAGTTGGAAAATAGACTAAGACAATCAAGTCTAGAAAAAGGAGAGAAGATATTAGAGTCATACAAGAATGAAAATCGAACAATCTACGAATTTGACGGAGGTTGCGGAGAATCAGGGTAGATGAGCGTACTTTATCTCTAACGAAAGGTTTACGTGAAAGTCTCTTGTCAAAATAAAAGCCTAGGAAAATGAGATTGTCAACGATACGGATACCGTAGTTGGAGTAATTGGGAACATGGAGTAAGAGGGAATTATGGGAACGCAGCGATAGAGAGGTGGGGCGAGTGTCGTCTAAGAAAGAATGGTTGACGAACGATGGGGGCCTGATCAAGATATTAGGATGTATGGTCGAAGCGACGGATATGTATGAGCACTCGAACGGCGGAGTTGACTATGCGTTGTAGTACAACACATTATTAACTAAGTAAGTAAGGGTTTTATTAATAACTATATAACTGATAAAAAAACTTAAGAAACAAAAACATGCAACAGAAAACTTTAAATAGAAGCTGTTCACGACGTGTATTTTGAAATCTTCAACTTATATTCACGGCCTCAGGTCCAGAGGGATCTGAGCCCCTCGGCCACATCAGCGCACCGCCCTCTGACTGAACCATTCGGGGTCTCTCACACACCTAAGGGTCCAGTCAAGGCGGACAATGGTTGGTAATCTCGAGATGATGAGCTTGAGAAACCTTAGTCTTTGTTCTGGGGGACGTCCTCGTGAGAAGAAGACTAATCCCGAGATAGCCCAAGTACCCCAGAGGCGCACTTGGGTTATCCCATTCAATGACAGATGCTAAGCCCGTTTCAGAGCCTACCTAGCTTTCTTCAGGATACGTTTAAGTCTATCCAGGTCAGCTTTTGCCGACCAATTCACCGTAACGGTGAACCCCAGATATTTTACTCGACTCGTGAAGATGGGGAGTGGTTGATGCTGCAAAATGGAGGAGAGTGCAGAGAGTGCTAGTCTCTTAAGTTTCTTTTTGGTGGCAGGAACGCCATTAAAGACTACCACCTGTGATTTAGAGGAGTTTAAAATAAGATTGGATGGGGGCAACTGGTCTTTTAATCTTAAAAAGAAACGGCTGATGTCAGAGATTACATCTTTGCACCGGCGTCCAGAGAACAGGGCCGTGGTATCATCAGCGTATACCACTAGATGTTGATCACGTTTAAAATTCTTGAATAGTACAATGGAGGCAGCAAGAAATAAGATAGGAGAAAGTGGGGATCCTTGAGGTACACCCGTAATAGGGTAGAACTGACGCGCATCAGGGTCGTCTTCATAGTAGAACCGCTTGGTGTACAGCAATATCTCCACCCTGTTAACAATTCTCGCAGGCAACCCGAGGGACCTGAGAGAGGAGATAACGAAGGGAATGGAGATCCGGTCAAATGCAGCTGAAAAATCAAGAAAAACAGCCACAGCAAGCTGATGACTATTATCCTGACAAAACTGATGCACTTCACCAATTGCTGAATGGACCGAGCGCCCTTTGACAAACCCATGAAAACTCGGTGGGATCAAATTACGCCTACATAAATGAACGCGGATTCTACGCGCAAGCGCTTTTTCGTAGATGGATATGAGGGCGTTTTGAATCGAGATGGGCCGCAGATCTTTAGGACAAGTGATTAATCTCTTTTTAGGTAAAAAAACTCGACGGCTGATGTTGATGTCCACTATGTCAGACGAGGAGGCTAGTAGCATTGTGATGGCGACCTCCTTTCTCTGACTGTATGTCAAAAGCTGACAGACACGAGTGGTGAGTGGCGCGTGGGATTTGGAGGTGCCCGGGAGTGGTCCCCAGGAGTTAAGGATATCTATAACAGATAAGTCCCTACTCCTGAAGTCACACCAAGGCGGGATTGGTTGGGGAGATTGAGTGGCTCCATAATTATGTAAGGAAAGTGACTCCTCTAAAACTTTATCAAGGCCTATGCTACCAATCTAAACCAAGGCTCTATCCTTCCAGCAAACAAACTTCTCCTTCTTGAATATCTTCCAGAAGGAAGCCTGAGAAGGGTTTAGGCGAGCAATGCTTGCCCTATCCCTGCTCAGCTGGAGCCTATATCTAGAGCTCCAATATTCATTCGAGAGGATATGTCTGGCGGAAACAGAGAGATTGGGAAGGTGTAACATTTTAGCTAGGACCTTTAGCTTTGTTGGAGTAGGATTGTATATTGGACCTTTATAGGTAGTCGAAAGGATCGCGGTAGCTTGCGTTGAGAGGTAGGAATTAAATTCGGTCAAACTCTCAATTCCAATTCTGGGGAAGAGTTGGATAGCTGCCTGAAAGAAGGCCACTCTAATAGGGTCAAAGTGAAACCTTCTTCTAAGCAACGTATCGTCCTCTAGCCTCCAGCGAATCAGGTCATGAGAGGTGGTCTGTTGTTGACGCGACTGCTCGGTGCAAATGGGTTTCAACAACCACATCTTATGTAGCAGTAATATGTCGAGGAGAGAATTTGTTGTAGAGCAATGAAAGATTGGGGAAGGTGGTTTATGAATAAGATAGCAGATCCTTGCAGGAGTGAGGGGGTTATGTAAGGAGTAAAGTGGGTGCATATGTGCTTAGGGATAAATCGAGTAATATCCTGGGGGAGACGGATAGACCGCGTCTCCTGAAGGACTATAACATCTGCATCTTTACCAGATAGAAAGCTAAGGGCGGAAGCACCTCCCGAATTCCACTGAAGGATATTCAGTGAAAAAGGTCCTTGATTACTTCCCATTGCGTAAGTGTTACCGAAGTGGGACGCCCTCCACCTAGTCGCAACTAGAGGCGGAAAGGTCACCTTTACCGCTTCCCGTCACGACAAATGGAGTCGCTTGCCCACGGGCGATATCTTCATTTCCCTCGTTAGCCATAGCCCAGATCGAATCCTTCCGAGCAAGCTTCAGAGCGGCTATGCTCAGCGCTGACCCGTTTCGTTTCTTAGATTTTGGTGGCTTCTTAATATTGTTGGTCTTCCCAGAAGGAGGAGAACGGAAGGATTCCGCTAATTGACCCACCAATTTTTGGACCAATTTTTCAAGTTGAATCATTGATGCCTGATGCTGCATTTCAATAAGTTTAAGAATTTCCGTGTCCGGCATCCTGTCGTCTTTCTTGTTAGACGAGACAGCTTCCACGAAGCTAGTCGGTTTTGCTGTCACACCCCTGTGTCTCTTTTGATACGCTTTAAAGATTTTACACTTTTTTGACCATGCGGGGTGCTCACCACCGCAGTTTGCGCAAAATGGCTTACTTTCGCACTTCTCAGGATGTATAGCAGTTGTACCACACACGCCGCACTTATGTGGTAAAGAACATCCAGTGGACCAATGCCCTCACTGATGACAATTGTTGCAGTGAGGGTACGTTAGTGAGTCGGTTTCGATTATTGAAAATCTCAAATTATACCCCATAAAAGGATTGCATGTCGAAATCGATAGTTTTAGAGCTTCATCAACCGGGGCATTGCAGAACGCCACGGGAATGGGGAAGCCTTTAATCCCTTTTATAAAGCGCACGTTAGAGATTTTGTAATCAGTTTCTAGGGCTGATATATCTTCTTCTGAAATGTATGTGGGCATATTATTTATCTTTATTGTTGCCAGGATTGGTTTGGAAGCAATTATACCTTGTTCCGAATGCTCTTTTTTAAAGTAGTCGACGTACGACATTGCGAGATCAGGAGTGCAGAATGAGATTTTAATCTCAGATTCATAATATTTAATCGCATTGAACAATATCCTTTTTTTAAATCGATGGGCAAAGCCTCTTATAAAAACATTGAACATGTTCTGCCTTTCCAGAGGCACCAAAAGTCTGATAATCACCAGGTTGGATAATTTTGGTACCGGGGGAAGTTCACCCTCCGGAATATATTCAAGAGAAGCTAAATCTCCACTTACCTCGTTTATTGCATTGGCAGGAAAATTAGTTTTCATTGAGTTCTTTAAACGCTCCGACATGCTAAATTTACTCATGAATTTTTCCAAAGTGCATTATTAACGTTGCAGTACTTCTCATTATGTACAATGAGAAAAGTAAACAACCTAGGAAGTTACCTTATGGCACACTGGATCCAATAATAATATAATACAAATTTATTTAACGTGGCAAATGCATACAAGCTGCCCGCTCACAAGTCCACTAACAAAAAATGAAAAAGTCAAGCAGATAAATTGTTTAAATGGGATCGGATTTGGCGTTTGAAGCACGGCAAGGAAGTTGATTGGCGTATATGAATGGGCAGATGATTCCACGATAGAGGAGCAGCCACCAGGAAAGAGCGGAGTCCAAAGGAAGTAGAGTAGTTTGAGACATGTAAAAGAAGGGAATTACAGGAACGCAAGGAACAGTAAACAGGACAAGAATTATCAAGAAAAGGAAGGTTGAAAAATGAAGGGGTAAGAAAAGTTACAAGGCGGAAAGCAACGAGAAGAAGACGAATTTGAACACGACAATAAATTGTAAGCAAATCGAGAGAAGCAAGATAGTAGGATGTATGATCAGAACGACGAAGACGGAGGAGAATTCGGACGGCTGTGTTGACGATGCGTTGTAGGGGAAGAAGAGTGGATTTAGGTGAGTTGGAAAATAGACTAAGACAATAATCGAGTCTAGAAAAAAGGAGAGAAGATATGAGAGTCATACAAGAAAGGAAATCGATCAATCTACGAACTTGACGGAGGTTGCGGAGTATCAAGGTAGATAAGCGTACTTTATCTCTAACAAAAGGTTTAAGTGAAAGTCGGTTGTCAAAATGGAACCCTAGGAAAACGAGATTATCAACGATAGGAATAATTGTAGAATTTAATGATACGAAGGGAGGTTATAAGCCGGGGCGTCGAGGTAGGATCCACATAATTTTAGATTTTTCAGGATTCAGAGAAAGGCGAAGGGAAGAAAGATGATTGAAAATTGAGACTAGACAGTCCGAAGCAGAAACACTAAGATCGTGAAAACGATACACAGTTGCATGAGCATCGATTATAATGTAAACAGCATATTGCATAACATGGAAGTTAAATTTATGGGAAATCGATGACAAATCACCGAGAAGAAGAGAGAAAAGCATATGGCCTAATACGGAGCCTTGTGGAACACCGGTCCGGATGGACGAAGGATGGGAGAGAGAAGAGTTAGAATTGACACGAAATGTACGGTTTGATAGATATAAAGAAAACCATGATACAGTGGGTAAAGAGAAGCCATAATCATGACGAAGGTGATGGAGAACAATCGAGTGATTGACGATGTCAAAAGCAGACGATAGATCAAGAGAAACTATGACACTACATAATTTATGATCGCGTGATATGAGTAAATCATTATAAACTTTAAGACAGGCAATTTAAGTAGAGTAATTAGAGCGAAAAGCGGCTTAGAACGGAGGATATAAGTTGGAGGAAAAGAGATATGTATTAACTTGCTTACGAACGAGACGCTCAAGGAGTTTAGAGAGGGTTAGGAGAAGTGAGATAGGACTGTACGAAGATGGTAGTGTGGATTCGAGAGATTGCTTTTTGATGAGAGGACGAACAGTTGCGCATTTCCAGATAGAAGGAAATGTACGACTACGGATGGACGAGTTGAACAATGTGGTTAGGAAGAGTAAGATAAAGGAGCAGATATTTTTAAGCAAGTAAGTGGGAATTGGGTCAGAAGGAGGGGTTTTATTAGGTAATGACAGCAGAACTAAAGAAACTTCCCCAGACTAAACGGAAAGGTGGAATAGCTCTGGGAGGGAAGTATTTAAAGAGAAGAGTGGGTACAAGGGGGCTATGGGTAGTAGGGAAAGTAAATTAGATAGCTTAGTTTGTAGATAAGAAGAAAATTCATCAGGATTTATATTACAAGGGGTAGATGATCGTGAAAGAATTGAGTTTAAGATTTTCCAATGAGATTTAGAGTTGGAAGATGACTCGAGTTGATTTCGCCGAAAGATAGTACGTTTAGTACTTTTAAGAATGAGAAAAAAACGGTGACTACTTTTACATAGAAAACTCTTTGAGTTCTGTACGCTTTAATCAAATCTTATGTAAATTGGTTCGACCCTTTGATTTTTATAGTAGAAACATTATGTCATCGTGATATTTGGTTTATTTTGCAATTAGCATGATATCCTAACTGTCTCCTTTGTTTAACAAAGATCTTCGTAATGCATTAAAGGTTTGGAAATCTTTTTTTATTAAAAACAATGGTATCAGTTTTGATTTTTATAGAATCATGATAACTTGATTTATTACCTAAAAAAAACTTTAATTAGCAAAGTTTTAAATAAAAGTTTACTCAAAAATGTAGGTACAACTCGCACATTTTGGTTTGCATAATTTAATTTAAAACGTGTTAACAATTCACTAAGTTCGATAATTGACAGTAAGGATTTATTTTTGATAACTATAGAAAAATTGCGAATGCTTTTAAGATAAGATAAGGATTTTCTTAAACAAAACGTGTAACCGATAAAAAACGTGTTACACAGAACAAAACATGCAAGAGAAGACAACAATAATATCAATTCGTTATTCATTCAATCTTCTATTTATTCTACGGCCTCAGGTCCAGCGGGATCTGAGCCCTCCAGCTAATCCAACACGCCGCTCTTCGACTGAACCACCCGGGGTCTATCACCCCCCCCCGAAGAATCCAATCTAGGCGGACTATGCGCGGTAATCGCGAGATGAGGAGCTTGAGAAACCTTAGTCTTTGCTCTGGAGGATGTCCTCTCGAAAAGAAAACTAATCCCGAGATAGCCCAAGTACCCCAGAGGCGCACTTGGGTTTTCCCATTCAACGACAGATGCTGAGCCCGTTTCAGGGCCCACCTAGCTTTCTTCAGGATACGTTTAAGTCTATCCAGGTCAGCTTTCGCCGACCAGTTCACCGTAACAGTGAACCCCAGATATTTTACTCGACTCGTGAAGATGGGGAGTGGTTGATTAGTCAATATAGAAGATAGAGCTGAGACTGCTAGTCTCTTTATTTTTTCTTTGTCGCAGGGGTGCCATGAAAGACAACTACCTGCGATTTGGATGAATTTAAAATAAGATTGGATAGGGTCAGCTGGTCTGTTAATCTTAAAAAGAAACGGCTGATGTCCGAAGCGACATCTTTGCACCTGCGTCCAGAGAACAGGGCCGTGGTATCATCAGCGTATACCACTAGATGTTGATCACGTTTAAAATTCTTGAATAGTACAATGGAGGCAGCAAGAAATAAGATAGGAGAAAGTGGGGATCCTTGGGGCACACCTGTAATAGGGTAGAACTGACACGCATCAGGGTCGTCTTCATAGTAGAACCTCTTGGTAAACAGTAATATCTCCACCCTGTTAACAATTCTCGCAGGCAACCCGAGTGACCTGAGAGAGGAGATAACAAAGGGAATGGAAATGCGGTCAAATGCAGCAGAAAAGTCAAGGAAAACAGCCACAGCTAGTTGATGGCTATTATCCCTACAAAACTGATGCACTTCACCTATTGCTGAATGAACCGAGCGTCCCTTGACAAACCCGTGAAAACTCGGTGGGATCAAATTACGCCTACTTAAATGGTCGCGGATTCTACGCGCAAGCGCTTTTTCGTAGATGGAGATGAGGGAGTTTTGAATCGAAATGGGACGCAGATCTTTGGGACATGAAACCGGACTATGCTTTGGTAAGAAAATTCTACGACTAATATTGATGCCGGCTACATCGGATGGTGAGGCTAAAAGCATTGTGACGGCCACTTCTCTTCTTTGATCGGCTGTCAAAAGCTGACAGACTCGAGAAGATAGTGGAGCGACGGATTTAGAGGTGCCCGGAAGTGGCCCCCAGGAGTTAAGGATATCTGTAACAGATAAGTCCCTGCTCCTGAAGTCACCCCAAGGCGGGATTGGTTGGGGAGATTGAGTGGCTCCATAATTATGTAGGGATAGTGACTCCTTCAAAACATTATCAAGGCCTATACTACCAATCCAACCCAAAGCTCTATCCTTCCAACAGACAAACTTCTCCTTCTTGAATATATTCCAGAAGGAAGACTGAGAAGGGTTAAGGTGATCGATGTTCGCCTTATCCCTGCTCAGCTGGAACCTATATCTAGTGCTCCAGTATTCACGAATGTTTTTGCTCGTAATTTTTTCGTATCACATGCGTACATTGACATATCCTCGATCGTGAGTGTTTGTTACACTCAAGATCGAGGATGTGCGATTAGAATTTACAATATTAAAAGCAAATACTGATTCATATCCAGATTTTCTTACAACTGTATATCTTAAAAATTACGAGTTTAAAATGTGTTATCCTCTATATAAGATATTTACTGCATCCCTTCATATTCGTCAATTAGCCGCTGTATGGAGAAATTCGATTGTAAGATCTGTATTTAAGGAAGGTAACTGTTCATCATTTGGCGAAAAGGCTAAGGCATTAATCGATTTTAGGGAAAAGAAGCGATGAAAGAAGAGACTTACAAGAACGGAAGTCGATAAATGGGGCGGATACGGCGGATGTCGCGGAGAATTAAGTTAGACGAGCGGACCTTGTCACGGACGAAGGGTTTAAGGGAAAGTGGATCATCGAAATGGAAGCCTAAGAAAGCGAGATTGTGGACTATGGGGATGATCGATGAGGCAAAAGATACAGTGGGATGAGGTATGTTTGGTTTACGGGGGAGTTCCACATTATTTTGGACTTGTCGGGTTTAGAACGAGATGGATATTGGAGAGACGTTCGTAGATAGAAGAAAGACAGTTCGAGGCAGAAATGCCGATATCGTGTATGCGATGTGCGGGTGCATGAGCATAGATGAGAATGTCATTAACGTATTGCATGACGTTAAAGAATAAAGGATTGATAAACGGAGAGAGATCGCCAAGCAGAAGAGAGAAAAGCAGGGGATCTAGGACTGAACCTTGTGGGACCCCGCAAAAGATAGAGATGGGAGGGGAGGATGAAGAATTAGAACAGGCGCGAAAGGAACGGTCGGATAGATATGAGGCAAACCATACAACAGAGGAAGAAGAAAAGCCGTAATCATAACGAAGCCGAGAAAGGAGGACGGAGTGGTCGACAATGTCGAAGGCGGGGAGAGGTCAAGGGAGATGAGAACACTATATAGAGCCTTGTCTCGAGAAATGAGTAAGTCGTTGTAAACTTTCATGCAGGCGATTTCTGTGGAGTGATTAGAGCGGAAAGCGGATTGGAAAGGAGGGTACAGATTGGATGAGGAGAGATAAGCGTTGATCTGTATTAAGATGAGGCGTTCTAAGAGCTTAGAAAGAGTAGGGAGTAGTGAAATGGGGCGATAGCTAGATGGAAGTGAGCGGTCGAGCGATTGTTACTTTAGGAGGGGACGAACGATATCGGATTTCCAGTGTGAAGGGAAGTTACAACTGCGGATGGACGAGTTAAACAAGGTTGTGATCGATGAGCATATGGATTTAAGTATGTGGGTAGGCAGGGGATCGGCAGGTGAGGTTTTGCTGTGCAAGGACGTGAGAACAGATGAGATTTCGGAAGGTGATACAGGTAGAAAATGAAAGAGTTCCGGGAGGATAAGGCTAGGCGAGGCAGAGTGTAATAGGATGGAGACTGGGATGTGAGAGAGCAACGTCGATACTTTGGTCTGGAGAAATGACGAATAATCATGGGAATTGATGTTGCACGACGGAGAGGAGCGAGCAATGATTAAGTTAAAAGTATGTCATAGTCTTAGAGTTGAATGAAGTGATGATTTTATGATGCCAGAAGGAGTTACATTTGGTACGTAGTAGGTGGAGATGAGACCGGCGATGAGCAAGATAGGTATCACGGAAAGACGGAGTGATCGAGCGGAAATCACGTCTGAGAGAGCGGTGATAGACTCGAAAAGCATGACGGAGTCGCCGCTTTGAGAGTAGGCATTGGATGTCAAACCATGGGGCACGGTGCAAGCGACGATGTAGGTGAGGCTTGAAGTGCAAGAGAAGATCGAGAGTGGATGTGAGTTTATAATAGAAAAGAAAGGCGAGATCGTGAGGAGAGGAATATGTTATTGTCGGATAGGATAGAGACGATTTGAGTAAGGCAGAGCGGAGAACGGAGAGGTCAAGATTTTTTCAAGGGCGACGTAGGATTGTAGGTGTGTGAGGAGGGGTGTGGTTGTGAGTGAGATCAAGGGTTACGAGAAAGTGATCGGATAGACCAGGATCAGAGATGGACACTGGGGTGTAGGCAGCAAAATGATTTGGGACAGCGATGATGTCGAGTGCCCCACCAAGGATATGTGTGGGGGCAGTGGAGATTAGTTTGTAATTGTAGTTGCATAGAATGTTGATGAACTGGATAGACACATAGGGGAGATGGAGCGCCATTGAATTTCTGGGCGGGTGTGGACAACTTGAAAATTTCCGTCGATGTTTCGGATAGAGAGAGATGTTTCGCCGTTTTCCTCGCGACGGCGTTTTTCGATGCGGGCAGATGAGAGTTGAGCGATTTCGGAGGGGGTGCGATCGGGGAAAATGTGAATGGCTGATGAGGACATGAGCTTGAATCGTTGGGAGAGGACAGAAGACGCGTGATAGCAATGCTTGAAAACAATTTTTAGGATAGGGGGCTGGTAAGGATTAAGTTGAGAAGATTTATTTGGGCGGATGAATGCGACAGGAGAGATGTTGTTGAAAAAGGATGGTTTATCCTTAGGAACAAGATACGAGAGGATGGATCTGAATGTGGGAACATCGTGGTCGAGACGTGCTTGTGGAGATAAAGAGGTGGAAGGAGTGATATTAGTGACGATGACGCAACGATCGCGAGAAGGAAAGCGTTTCCGTAAAGGAGGACGAGTAACTTGAGTTGGTGAGATCAAGATAGGAGAGCTGGGAGTTGAGGATATCGAGGGAGTAGGTTTAACAGCGGAAGACAAAGAGGATTTGGATAATATAGAGGGTTTTGAGCGATGTGAGGAAAGGTTATGAGTAAAAGGACTGTGGGGGTTAGTGGTGGTGATTTTGATTGAGGGATGTAGGTTATTGAGAAACGAGACAGAAGATAAGATACGGAGGGTGTCGGGAAGTGAAGACATAGGATTAGAAGTGCATGTGATGACAGGATTAGTGGATGGACAAAAGATATCAGAAACGACTGGACTGGTTTGAGTGGACACCTTGGAGGTTGTTATGTTTTTATGGGAAAGGTCGCGTATGAGTTTGTTGGCACAAAAGCCGCATAGGAAGTCTTCTTTAGACTTACCGCTGTCGCATGCGATTGTAGTCCAGACGCTGCAGTCCTGTGTTGAGCACTGTACTTGTAGTTGAGCACAGTTGGTGTCGGTCGTAGCTGTCTTCTTACGTCCTCCCATTGACGTCATTGTGTGTTAAAACTGTTCAATTTGCTGGATTGATCTGAAACTGGATTGATCTGGAACTGGATTGATCTGGAACTGGATTGATCTGGAACTGGATTGATCTGGAACTGGATTGATCTGGAACTGGATTGATCTGGAACTGGATTGATTTGGAACTGGATTGATCTGGAACTGGATTGATATGGAACTGGATTGATCTGAAACTGGATTGATTGTATGTATTTTAGATTGTATGCTTAAGCTGTAAATATTTTTTGAAGTCATATGATATCTTACATATTTGTCATATGATATCTTACATGGATTTAGGAAAAAGCGTTCCACCCTAAATGTCAATGCCATATTTTTCGACTTTTCCAAAGCATTTGATCTTGTAAATCATGACATTTTGTCAGTAAAAATTTGAACACTAGGATTACACACTGTTATAAAACACAGTAGAAGAAGCTTTTGTTTTAAACCGTACCTGTCAGGTTTGTATAAATAATGCTTTCTATAGAATTTATTCTAAAAATGCTGGTGTAACTTGAAATGGTCTTAGGTTCACTGTTGTTCGCTATATATGCTAATGAATGACCATCTTATTTACTTAATATTCATACTATATGCAGATAACTTGTAGGTATGGCGTTTAATTAGAACATTAGCTGATGCCAAATGCAGTCTGATATCGACATAATTTATAAGTGGTCGTACGCAAATCGTATTTGCATAAATACGTTTAAATTTGTGTATGTGAATCTACGGTTCCAAACGAGCTAGAGTTTGACTATCAATTCGATAGTATTTGTATTGAGCCTTTTGAATACGTCAAGGATCTCAGAATATATATCTCGATTAATATCTATATTAAGCGTTATTCTGAATACGTGTGCTCTAAAGATAATCATATAATTAAAGTTTTATGCCGAACATTAAGTTTTTTTTAAATCGAAGGACATTCAAAATTTTTTCTAATGCATATGTGATGAACTGCTTGTTGTATGCTTTTTCCTGCATTTATCTTCGTACAAGAGTGTATTGCGGAGAGCAACTGGGCTTGTCAAACTAATGCATTTACTACCTTATAACAATATATTGAACTATTAAGGCTAAAAGCAACTGAAAACACTAAGATCGTTAAACGACTCATGTGCGACACGGAGATCATTGCACGATCCACGTCATGTTTTGAGTAATATCTTCATTGTTTGTTCGGGTTGCAAATTATGCGGACATCCGTTAATTTTGACCCCTCGAAGATATTCGCTCGATAGAATTATGACATTCGAATTAACGTTCGATCCTAGGATTTATTTTAACGTGGCAAATGCGTGCCGATGCAAGCTTACATGACCACGAAAAAATCTAAATCATATATTGAGAAGGTGGGAACGAAGGCGGTATTTGAATGTGATAAAGGAGAGAGCGCGGAGGACGTTGAGAGGAAGCTGATTCCAGGCGAGGGGCGGCGTCAAAGAAGCACCGGAGACCGTAGTTGTTAGACTAATTGGGAACACTGAGTAAGAGGTAATGACGGTAACGCAGTGATAGAGATGTGGGACGAGTGTCGTCTAAGAAAGTTAAGTTGATGAACGATGCGGATCCGACAGCGATGAGACGAAAAGTTACAATAAATTGAATGGAAATCATCTGAAAGCACCGCACACTGTTAACTAATGATTTTTTAATTTTATAATAACGTTTTCACCATACTTGGTGTGATGCAACTTTTGAGTTTTACTCGGTATGTTGTCTGTAATAATAAAATAACCTATTCTTCTTATTTACATCATTACTGAATACGTAATTCGAAAATGATTTTCAAACTGATCTGCATACCATTTACAATCCAATTCATTTTAAAGGGGCATAATTACGGTGTCAGTTTATTCATTTTTTCTAGAACATTTGCAATTTATCTATTACTAGTATTTAAATCAGTGTTCTTCTATTGTATTTCATCGTATCATTTTATCAAGCAACTCAGCTTTACTGTTCCATTTGACTAATCCTTTGTCGCAAAATGTAATAACTTATAATGTTGTAATTAATAATATGCTGTGCGGTCTTTACGATCACTGCAATCACTTTAATCGCTAGTTGTGTTCCTGATAAAACAATGATTGTTATTTTTGAAATTGACTATCGGTAAGACACATAATAATAAAATTATAATTTATTCATTAATGATTATAATTATAATTTATTAAAATTTATAATTTATTATTAATTTAGTATAACTTATAATGTGTAAGACAAACATTAAGATTTCAACGATTCGCTATTTTTGATTGAAATGGCCTCATATATAGTACTTGTTTCCGTTATAAGTGCTCTTATGAGTGCTCAGAGATCATCCAGTTGTAGTCGATCAATAGATTTTGTTTTTGAAATTTAAATATTGGGAGCTGTTGTTGACGAAGAAAAAACAGACAGCTTTATAATCGGTTGTATTTTGTTTGATTTGAATAACACAACATTGTGTAAGATTGTCGTTTCGTACGGATCCTAACGTGAGCGAGCATATTGTTGATTGCGATTCAGTAGGCACTAGAGACGACGATAGTGTTGTTGGCGTCACATCTTTGAATATAATTGCATTCAAAAATATGGATCATGTTTACAGGAAAAGAGGAATCTACGTACAGGAAAATGTGGATCTATCACGCATAGCTGTATATAAACGAAATATGTTTAACGCACATATCGCCCTTAAGTTTAGTGTAATATTGAAGAAAAATATTGTAAGATATTTTTATGATTTTCCTACAGAATAATAATATCATTGCTATATAAGTTATTTGACACAAAATAAGCAAAATAAACTATACTCAGTGTTGATTTATCGATGTAAGAATATATATAGATAAAATGAAAATACCAATTTCATTGTCAACATCATTAGACTATGATGAAATAGAACAAATTTGCAAGATTGTTAGACCCTCATGGTCTGATCGCTTTTTGCATATGAACGTATTTAAAGATGGGAAGACCAACATCCTAGTCTGCTGTTTTGATACCGTTCTATCAGGAATGGAGCTAAGCGACAACAACCGCTGTGGCCATTCAAATGATATACCCAAGTTTTGTGGCGATTCTGTAAAATTAACGAAGGATACGATGGAAAAAGGGTACGACGTCGATAGAAAGAACAAGTCCCCTATTCTAGAAACACACAGTGAGATGTTCGCTGAAGCATTGCAACTTTTCAAAAATAAGGAGTACTGTCTTAGTCATGATATGCCTTTAATTGTCCGAATATTTGGCAGCAGAACATCGTCTTTTATCAATAGATCTAGTGAGTTACATTATATTAAGCAATTAGCTAAAACCGGTATGGCTGCGGAAATACTCGCAGAATTTGAAAACGGACTGGTATACGAGTATTTTCCGGGCATAACACTTACACGTCAGATGTTTCGGAAAGATGACATTGCCTTAGCAATAATTAGACAGTTGGCGTTATTTCACAATAGCCACATTCAACCTTATCAAAACAACAGAGACGCGATTTTATTTAAACAAATTAGCACGTATTTAGCCATGCTTGATGATGAACACAAACACATACATTGTCAGAAGCGTAAATCAAATATACACGAAAAAATTGATATGGTGCGCAAAGTACTCTCACAGTTGGAAGTCGCCATTGAACAACAATGCAAAAAATACCAACCTGTAATGTGTCATAATGATCTACTAGACACTAATATAATATTGAACGAAGAAACTGGCGATATACGTTTTATCGATTTCGAGTACAGTGGCTACAATTATGCAAGTTATGATGTTGCAAATCATTTCAACGAATTTGCTGGGATATCAGACGCGGATTTTAGTCTAATTCCTGGAAGAGAAGAAATTTGGAAATGGTGCCAGTTATATCTTCTAGCTAGACATCCTTCTGATATAATTACAGATGACGACGTAGATCATTTTGTTAAGGAAGTTGAATTGTTTATGCCGCTTTCACATCTATTTTGGTCACTTTGGGCATTCTTGCAATCCATATTTTCAACAAAACATTTTCAGTACTTTGAATACGGATCAGAACGTTTTCAGCTATTCTGGTCAAGATTACATGTGTTTCAAGTAAATATCATCGAATATACTAACAATAATACAACAAAACAGTTTTAATCAATATTAACTATGAAATTCAATAATATCACGTTCTTTAGTTTTATTCAAATGAACGGAATTGTAAGTAATCTGTAGTAAGAACTAAAAACGACAATTCTTTCTTTTCTCAATCAAATTTTATGATGAGAAATCAGGTTTAGTCAGATATTTCAACACACTATCATTACATCGTGTGATATCAACATTATCATATCATAGATGATTTCTCATCTACGATGAGAAATCAATTATGGAAAAGAAAATAAGGTTTATTCAGATATTTTAGCATTTTATCATATCATCATAATGCAATAGAAATAAATAATTATTGAGCTGGATCAAAAATAATTTCATATATTCTTTGATCCAGCTCCAATAATTATTTATCAATAATGGATCAACTATTTAAAAGCAATAAAAATATTTGATAATATATCTAAAAATATTATTTCTTTAGCAGAATCTCTTGAATGCTAAAATGTTAAACTAAACCTGTTGTTACTTTTTCGTAATGAATGTATCTTCTTGATTCCTAATTTTCAACTAAAAAAATATTTTTCGTCTAAAATTATCAAAGCTTTAAAATTGATATAAATCATCACATACGGTTGTTTTGTTAGCTACTAATAAAATAGGCAGGGATCAGTTAGATGATAAATCAATTTATTTAGACAATTGTACAATATTTCGATGATTCTTATAAGTATCAGCATTATGTAAACGAAATACAAATCACAAAATAATGGCAACTCTTGTCATTATTTCAGTTGAATACTGAAATGTTGTTACTGAGTACTCAACTGAAACAATATTAAGTAATAAAACTATGAAAAAATGTATTGAAATTCATTATTTCAGTAGAATGCATCAGTCGTAATTATCGTGTGCTTTGTATATCCAGCGAAATATTTCAAAGTTGTCTAAATAGATCGTTTTTCTTCTACTTGATCTCTTTCTACTTCAAAAAATATATTTTCATGTATAAAACAAATAATGAATAATATAATACACATTTTATTAGACATCTATATTTGTTCGTAATACAAATAAACAAAGAACGAAATCGTTTTTGGCTGGCAAAATTGACAGTTATAATTTGGCCACTCAAGTGCAAGTTTTGCGCTTGTCAGTATTACGAATGTTGCCACGTTAAGTTTTAATTTTGAAAAATAAAGAAGGTGATGCTTCTGCCGAGCTTTCACCAGTGAAGAAGCTAGCTCATCTTGTCTCCGTCACACCTATTATTCTAATTTCAAAGAACACATATTTTGACGGACGTTTGCGAACTTTTGTCTCCAGATACAAAGCCGAGTTGTACTTAACTCTACTAGAACAACCGGTAACAATCACCGTATTTCATTCATGACGTGCGACCTCGCCAATGAATACATAAAGTTCGCTAAAGACAATCTAGCTCATAAAGCCACATTACCTAAATGCCAATTCTGGCAACTATTACAATCACGAGTATCATCCCCGAGGTAGACGAGGAGGACATTACGGCACAGTAGAGAATGTACAGTATCTCGAACTACAGATTCATCAAAGGTAAAAGGGACACTTTCTTACCCATAACATTCTGTTCAATAACAGAGTAGAACGCTATCTTCCTTTCGAAATAGGCTTTCAACCCATTTTTGGGGTATAACCTGAAGATCTAGCTCATAGAATTCAACAATTTGACTTACCCCATTGCAACAATTGTCATGCATTGGGGAGCTCCTTATATCGCAATGAGAAATGTTGAGGGCTCTGCGCATCAATGAAATACGAAGATTCTCTGCCATGCAGTTCTGTAGCTTGTTGCGTTAACTATGGTCTACAGCATCCTGCATGATCAAAAAATGCACGGAGTTTAAAACTTAACAGAAGCGGCACCAGATACCTTCCGGTAAGAAAATGGCCAGCTCTCCTGCAGCCTAGATTCCTTCCGTCGACGAAATCTACAGAGTAGTCGAAATAAAAATAGATGCGAGAATTGCGGCAATAATGGCTATGCTAAGAAATCTAATGAATACGTTTCTAACGCCAGTCACATCTCCATCAACACCCCAAGACAAACAGTTCAAAAAACGCTTCTCCACCAGCATTATAGCCCCATGAAATTCTACAAGCAAGGGAAGGTTTGAAGTATTAAACAGAAAGATGATGATGACTCTCCCTCCGTCCAAGAGGCGACAGTGGGTCCGATGCTAGAGGAGGAAGCCGGAAGGGAAATTTTCTCCCTTCTGAGCCTAAGTAGTGGGTTCGCTGTCCCTTCTTGTTTCATCTTTGCATGGGAAGTAGTTCCGAACCCTTTTCACTAAACGTACTTCAGTGGAAATCGGGAGGTATTTCTGCCCTTAGCATTTTATCTGGTCGAGATGCAGATGTTATAGTCCTTCAGAAAACTATATCTATCCGGTCTCTCCAGGACATCACTCGGTTTATTCCAAAGCACACATCCTCCCACTTTACTCCGCACATAACCTTACCTCACTCCTCATCTTCTCAAGGTCATTTAACCTTAGTTAAATGCCACTTAAGATCATTCCTCCTATTAAACTACTATTGTGCATCCATGTCTTGTTTAGCGATAACACTCTGGAAGAACGGTAAACTCATCAGTTTAGCCAATATCTATATTTGGCCGGGAGAGATTCACGATAACCGTGACCTCTTGGATCGTATATTGAGTAGCGGCTATGAAGTGTTACTTGGTGACTTCAACGACAGAACTGGTCGTTGGATTAATGCAGCACTTCGCAAATCTAGGAACGTTTATCTTCTACATAAACCACTATCCCTCACCTTTCATTACACAAAAACAAATTCACTCCTGATATACTACTACACATGAGGAGGCTTCTAAAGCCTAACTTGATTGAGCAGTCACGCCAACAACTGTCCACCTCACATGACTTACTTCGCTGGCGGTTAGAGTCTTACCCGATTTAATTCCTATCACTCTTCGCGAGCTACTGCGATACTTTTGACCACTATCAAGGTCGTTAATTCAATCCCACTTCAAAGAAACTCAAAATCCTAGCTAAAATGCTAAACCTTCCTAATCTTTATGTTTCCCTCAGACACGCTCTCTCGAAAGAATACTGGAGCACTAGATATATGTTCTAGCTTAGTAGAGATAGAGCGAGCATTGCTCATCTTAATCCATCTCTCTTCCTTCTGAAAGATATTCAAGAAGAAGTTTGTCTGCTGGAAGGACAGGGCATCAGGTTGGATTAACAGCAAATGTCTTGACAAAGTTTTAAAGGAGTCACTAACCATGCATAATTATGGAGCCACTCAATCTCTTCAACCAATCCCGCCTTGGGGATACTTCAGGAGCAGGGATATTTTACATACCGATATCTTGAATGCCTGGAGTGCACTTTCGGACACATCCAGATCCCATGCCTCACTCTTTTCTCGTGTCTGTCAGCTTTTGATAGTTGATCAGAGAATAGAAGTCGTCATCACTATGATGTTAGCCTCACTATCCGATGTGTTCGGTATTAATATTAGCCGCAGAGTATTTTTAGCAAAGGAAAAAAGTGTCTCATGCATCAATGCTCGGTGCACTATTTCGATACAAAACTCCCTTATCTCTATCTACGAAAAAGCGCTTGCGCGTAGAATTTGCGATTGTCTAGGTATGTCGCGGATTCTTAATCCCACCAAGTTTCCATGGTTTTGTCAAATGTCGCTCGGTACATTCGGCAGTTGGTGAGGTGCACCGGTTCTGTCAGGACAACAGTCGTCAGCTCGTTGTGGCAGTTGTCCTTGATTTTTCGCTGCGTTTGACCGCATTTCTATTCACTTTGTTATCTTCCCTCTTAGGTCCCTCGGTTTGCCTGCGAGAATTGTTAGCAGGGTGGAGATACTGCTGAACATCAAGCGGTTCTTTTATGAAGATAACCCTGATGCTCTTCAGTTCTATCCTAATACAGTTGTGCTTCAAGGTTCCCCACTTTATCCTATCTTATATCTTGCTGCTCCTATCATACTCTTTAAGGCATTTAAACGTGATCAACATCTAGTGGTATATGCTGATGATACGATAGCCCTGTTTTATGGACGCAGATGCTTTGATGTAATCTCGGACATCAACCGCTTCTTTTCATAATTAAAGACCAGTCATCCACGTCTAATCTCATTCTCAACTCCTCTAAAATCGTAGGTGGTTGATTTTAATGGTGCCTTTGTGACAAAGAAAAACTGAAGAGACTAGAAACCTCAGCCCTCTCTTTCATATTGAACAATGGGCTGATTGTTCAATAAACCACTCCCATACTTTATACATAGAGTAAAATACCTGGGGTGTACCATAACGGTTAAATGGTCGACCGGAGCAGATTTTATTAAATTCAAAGGCGTACGGAAGAAAGCTAGATATGCCTTCACACGTGCCCAGCATCTGCCATTAAGTGAGAAAGCTCAGGTATGCCTCTGGGGGTACCTGGTTAATCTCGGGATTAGTCTTCTTTTCTATTGGACGTCCCCCAGAGCAAATACCAAGGTTTCTTAAGCTCATTATCTCGTGATTACCAACTATTGTCCGCCTCGACTGGACTGTCAGGTGTGTGAGAGAGACAATGAGTTGTTCAGACGGAAGGCGGCACACTGATGTAGGTTGGAGGGATTTGATTTCCTTGGCCCCTTATTATAAGAAGACAACATAACTGAAATCGTATGTTATTGCCGCGCTTTTCTACTATGGCATTTTTAATTTATGCGTGTATTAACATATTTAATCCTTTTTCTTTTGTTATTAAGAAAAAACTTTTATTATTAAAACAATGGGGTGCTGATACGCGCTTAAGACTTGTGAGCGTATGTATTTTTGCATCATTGGTTTGATCTGCGCATAATAAACCACATCGAGTGTATTCACATGCATAAATGAAGCTCTTATATTTGAAATTGAAAGTATCTCTTATATTGTACGTTTTTCCGTTAAGTGCTTTTGAATTTTTCAATAGTTTTCACTTGATGCAAAAGGATTAAATACCAAAAATAAAAATGGATAATTTATTATCAGATTATTATGTAATCTGATATTTCAAAAGCTTATATTGTTATGCACGAAATTTAATTAAAAGAAAAGGATATGAGACATAATTAACACGAAAGAGAAAAAACGGCTGAGCTATATTTACACAGATTATTTTGCTATCGTTAGCAAAATAATTTAATGATTATTCAATCTAAAATACTTAAGTTTAAAATTGACAATTTCATGAATTGATCAATTTTTATGAATTGCGTATGTCAGGATCGTCCATGCCCTCCCGCAAGTAGGCCATGTGCCCCGTTGGATTACTGCACTGATCCTCTGCATTAGAAAGGAAAATGCGCTTGCATCCCCGGTTCGTCTAACCAAACGCCGACAACTGTCGACGCTTGGCTGTCCTTTTGCAAATGTCCCTCAACTATAGGCTGTATCCTTAACTCAAGAATACTAGCAAATAGCTTACCAGTTTGGCTAAGAAAAGTGATGCCCCGATAATTGAAACATAGTCTTCGGTCACCACCCCAGTTCGCCACTCACTTGGAACCTTACCCGACTTCAATGCAACGTTGAAGATCCGTGTTAGCCACTTCTACTCCAGAAGACTTGTCATTACGAAGTTTTTTAACAACAGCAATGACATCTTCCAAAGAGATGAGCTCTTTTGTTGGTTCTAAAGGCTCTACTTTTACAAAAGAAGGCATCTCCATCGAACTAAGGTGACTCTTAAAATGCTCTCTCCAACAACCAATAATTTCTTCAACGTCAGTCAGCATAGATTCTCTTGTCATAAACAGTTTGAGGAGTTTTCTGCTTTCCAACACGAAGGTTACATAACGAAACTTACCGCGAAATGAAGGACTACGGATACGGAAAATATACTCTAGGGATGCAGATTTTGCGAAATGTCTAAATGACTTGGCCAGTCAGTTTACAAAACGGGGATATAAACACAGGCAAATATGGACACAGTTCGATAAAGTCAAGAACATGTCAAGAAGTTACTTACTTGAACAAAAAGGAAGGATATTGAAAACAGATCGTTCAACGTCATAATGACTGACACTCCAGCGATTAAAAGGCTTCAGTCTATATTCAACTAATTACTTGATAAGTATAGTGATCCCTCGATAAGAAGGCCATTGACAAGATACAAGGGTAGATGCACATTTGAAAAGCTTACACGTAGTGGACGAAAAACTAATGAAAATACAAGGCCCGAATTCAAAGGAAATTTACCTTGTTACGACAACCGGTGTAAAAATTGTCCTGATATGGCTAGAACGAAATATTATGTGAGCCGACAAACAGGCGTGAAATACCCGATCCATGGAACGTACAACTGCAAATCAAAATGCAGCATATCTTTGTGAGTGCATGGATTGTCAGTTACAATATGTGGGACAAATCGGAACACAATTTAATATAAGGGCCAACAATAGACGGAAGGACGTACGACTAGGCCGAAGCAGCACAGATGGAGCAGCATCCCACCTTATTGAAAATCTTCTGCATCGAATAGTTACAACAATAATTGCTGGTCCGATCAACAATACTAAAAGAAGGAAAGACCGAAAAACATATTAGATTGGGCAACTAATGACCGATAAGTCATTGAATAAAAATGACCACCCGTTTGCACCGATATGACGTCATAGCAATTAAAAATATATTGCTTTCTTCCGCAAACAGCTAGTATGAGTGTGTAATTTCTTTTCGAGCAACAGTGAATACTGAATAAGGCGTTAGCCGAAACATTTGTTCTAAATATTGTCGAATAAATTTTGTTGTTGTCTGGCTTGTTTTAAATTTAAATTATATATAATGAAAATGTAGATTTAAGCTGCCGGTCAGGATCCGTCATGGATTCGATCATGTATTTAAAAGTCCGAAATAAACTGACAAATATAACCAAATTATTTGTGACAACGTTTCAACCCTCTAGGGGTCTTCCTCAGGTCAAATAGATTGTAAGTAGTTCGTTATAATCAAGAATTTTTGAACTCTTTAAATTTCTTAACAATTTATATATAAGATTGTCATTATCTTTACCCTTAGATTATGAAAAGTTTTGACAACTAAAGTTATCTTTTTATTATTTTTATTGATTATTTATAAAACGTTGAATTGTCACAAAGAAAATCTCTACTGCCTTATTTTCATTTAAAATATTAAAAGAATATGAATATGAAACAATTCGAAAATTATATTCTACAAGATATAGGAAAAGGGTGCATGATGCGCCTTTTTCAAAAAGCTAAAACGAAAATCTTCTAAAGACAAAAATGATATAAACAAATAACCCAATATTGTTAGTTATCTAAAAATGCTGGTGAAGTAGACGAAAATCTACAGTTACTTTGTCGATTGCGTGATTTGATTCTTGCAAGTTGCAATTCTGCTTCATCTGCCCGTGAGTTCACCTGGTTAATTTCATCAACAGCTCGACGATATTTGGTAAGATTTAATTCAGCCAGTTTGTCTGCATCTTCACTACGTTTCTTAAGAGTTTGTATCTTATTAGACAATGCTGAAATAAGGTCGTCCTTAGTTATTACGATCTTTTCACTATCTGATAACTAAAACAAATATTCAAAACTTTTGAAATATGCTGCTAGCGAATATACATTAAAAGGCAAATGAGTGCATATAATGTTCGTACAAAGTGCTCATGTTCATCATTGCTAAATTACTGGTGCGTGTTTCGAATTGTTTTGTTCGTACTTTATTTAGAAATGGAAACTACAAATAGCATCCATTAAGAATTGCTATTTAAATGCACAATTATTTATTATAATAAAACAATAACACTATATCAATTGAAAATATAAGATACTTAGGATCCTCATTTACCTAGAACAAATGAAATTATTGCTTGTAATAGCTATTTGGAAAATATTACTAGATTTACATTGAACAAAAAAGAAAATTGCATCAGCATACATCCAAACACAAGTATAATCTAAAACTCTTTGCTAATTATATTCCTAAGCATGATCATATTCACTTTGAGAAATTTATAATTCCTCGATAAAAAATGAGAATATCTTCCACTATAATAAGGAAGCATATCTAATTAGAAGAACATGATATTTAATATAAATTTTTTAACTTAAATTTTAAATTTTATATTAGAGATAATCTGTTCGTTGATAATTTAATATATCCTTCTATTTGTTTTAATTTTTATTTAAGTTTGAATAGTATAAGTTTTATACTTAATTTTTCAATGAACTATTTGTTCCGGATCGGTAAAAATGCTATTCAACCGAGCAGATAGACTTAAATATTGACGCGTCTTGATCTAAATTTTATATAAAAACAATAATTCTAATTTATGTTTATAATAAAATCATAAAATAGAGAAAATAAAAATTTCAAAATCGTAGACTAAATTATTAGGCTATTAACTATTATTAGATTAATTATTAGAAATTAATTATTGTGATTATAATTTATCTGCAGTAGTCAAGAGGATATTAACGATAATCGTTAACAGTAGTCGAGATAGCCGAATAAAATTTTATTCTAATCGAGCTGATTTAATAATAATAATAAATACTGTTGATAGTAAATCCCGTAAACCGAGGTATTTCGTGTATTTATATCGTTAATTGAGGTGAATTCAAATTATATAAGTTTTAGTCGTCAATTTAAGATATTAGTATTCTTCATCTTAAAATGTACGATGCTCTTATTTATCCAAAATCAATTAAATGGATTTACAAATCAAATAACATTTTCGACCTATTATGACATAAACAAATATTTCGAGAAAAGTAAATCTTACCGAAAGGGTGGAGAGACATAATAGTATTACGCTTGTTTTGGATAAATGAAGATAAATGTGATCTTATTAGAGTTTATTGAATTTAGTTTCTTCATATACTTGAATTTTCCCTCGAAAATAAGACAGCTCGTGTCTGATTTTCGAGGTTTTTTGTAAATCGTATATATCCCTTAATGTTAGAAAATATTAAAGACTATAAGAGAAGTTACAATGCTAAATTCAAACTTGATGTAATCAAAGATTACGAATCTAAGAATGTAGATGGATCAAGTAAAACCAAAGCCGAAATAGCAGTTAAGTATTCTACCACGCTCAAAACGTTAAGCTTTTAGATTAATTAATAAGAAAAATATTTTGATACTTTATAAAACAAAGAGCCGTTTTCTCGTTTTTTGGATATTTTAATTGTTTTGTTTTTCAGATATTTTAGTCGTCTTATTTTCAAGGGAAGACGGTAGTACAGTGTAAATAATGCATTCACATGTAATCACATGCCATATACAAGTATAAATGTTCATATACACTACATATGTATTTATTTATTTATCCTGGGTAATGATTTATGTTGTATACTTTTGTTTCAGATGACAGAAATATAACATTTTTATTTAATTCTTAGCATTTCCATTTAAAATTTATTTCCTAAATACATAAGTGGTGAAGACAAAATAAGTTTATTGGTTTTACAGTATATTACTTGGTCTTAGTCAAAATTATTTACAACAAAATAATAACCGAGACAGTATCTTTATTTAACCATAAACTTTTAAATTTTAAAAAACTAAAAGTAAGCGAACACTAAACATTAAATGAACAACTGAATTGTTATTACTGCATCAACAAGAGATAAATCGAGTAAAAACAAAACCGATGTGGCAGCTAAGTATTCTATTACACTCAAAATATTAAGCTATTAGATTAACCAAAAATAAAAACTTTTTGAAATATTATAAAACGACAAGTATATAATACAATGTCATAAATTGGTAGGAGCTCAATGGTGTACTCCATTAAAATAAATTGAAGATCAACTTATAAACTGGGTTAGATACATGAATCAAAAAGGTTTCGTGGTTAAGGATAAGTATTTTAAAGTAAAATGATTAAATATGTCATCAAAAATGAAATAAAGAATTTTAAATGTTCAAATGGTTTTATAGAAAAATTTAAGAAACAACATAATTTAGTTTCGCGTGCTCATACATCATGTAGATCATTAGCTATCAACACAAAATCGTTGGCTGTCGAATTCATTTATAGTACACGTTATCTCAAAAAGATATCCGATCAAGAATATAATCAATTTTGACCAAGTGCCAAGGTACTTCGAGCAAAAATACAATAAGACAACGGCAAGTTTATTGGAAGCCATTTTATTTTTCCTTGTCTATAAGACATACCTAATAATATCAACAAGAATATATTTGTTGATGTGAATACAACAAGCATGTGTAGTGAAGATTGAAACTTGGAATAAAAGATAAAAGTCAATTTTTATGAATTAACTAATAAATAAAAGATGATGTATTTGAATAAGGAATAGATGTCATCAGGAGGAACTGCTATGCTATCAGGTTTTGGCCCTTATTTATAACAATCAAATATGTTATGATTTTATGAAAAATACACCTGAAGAATTAATTATAAAAAGCTTTGAAGTTTGTTAGATATTGGTAGATTATATGAATAGAGATAAATTGCATGAACCATTGAAAAATTTACTTTTGGGAGAATATATTAATACAACGACAATTTTAAACGATGTCGATATAATATTTAAGAAGGTCAAATGTAAATACAGTGTAAAAGATTAGGATTTTCATGTAAAGGGAAAAAATTCTTTTTAAAAATAATTTCTCGAATTATATATATATGACTACTGATAAGCATATAGAAGTTAAATATCGTATAACAGAAAATATGAATGCAATACCGAGGGACTTACGATCATAATTATATTCAATTCCTATTATGTATTCCTACTATATTAAATGCCGGGACAAAATTTAGTAAATTGAAATTCTGGTTGCCTTAAATTTTTTAATATTAAGATCCAAGTATTAAGATCCAAGTATATGACATTCTCCAAATTACATCATTATATGTTAATAAACTATTTTAATTTTTATCAAAAATCGTATTTTCTTGTTTTAAGATATTTTTATTGTTTTATTTTCGGTGTATATTAGTTTTTTTGTTTTCCAAAAATCATACTTTTTTAAACGCATCATTTTCGAGGGAAGACGGTTGTACGGAGTAAATAATGCATTCATATGTAACCACATGCCTAAACGATTTTGGTAATATGTTTTTTGTCCAAAAGCGGTTAAAGCCAGAAAATTTAATTTTAGAGAATGTTAGTAAATTTGATTTTAATTTTTAAATTTAATTATTTTAAATCTCTATAATTATAATGTTATCATATAATATATTATAACATTTATTAAATATTATAAATTATTACATTATAATATATATTAATATATCATATAAGTTTATATTATAAGATAATCTATAGAATTATAATATCTTTATTTATCTTTATAGCTAATATAGTATCATTAATATTTACTGACGTTACTTTTTAAAATATTTAGAAACGTCTTGCTACCTTAAGAAACGATTTTGTGTGCATTTGTAAAGATGCACGAAGCCAATTTTATCCTTTTTCTTAAAGATTATGGCGCGATTGGTGATTTAAATATTACGATGATAGCGTTGTAAAATTTCCGTTGATGTCTCTAATAATGGACAAAATATGGTATGCAAATATGTGCAATTATGTAGTTTGATAAGCTTAATTAATAAATTGTTTGTGAAAATTTGTAAGCAAATCATAGTTCTATATAAATGTAGTGATCAACCTATTTTCAATTTACAATACCTTGCTTTGCATTTCCTTGATTAACTTTTCAGATGTCTTGGATGCCTTCACTAGATCGGATATTTTTGACCGTTGTTCTTCACATTTCTCTGTCAGTTCTTCGATCTAAAGCATTGTGTAGTTAAAATCTGGAATACCAATGTTTTAGAAGGAAGTCAATCTTGAAATAATAGGGTAACTCTATAAAAATCTAGACTAATTGTTTCTAATCGATTTTGGCATACGTATCATTTAAAATCTATATAATAACTTGCGAACCTCATGCATGTACATGCATCAAAATACTATTCAAAACAGAGTATTTTCATGGACACCATCGAATCTACTGTATATTTCTAACATGCGCTTATATGTGTCTTGCCTTTTAAAGGGCTTTTGTGGACCATTAAAAAAATTTGTGAACTTCTTAGGACCATGTGAACCCCATTTGGGAACCGCTGAGGTTAGTTATTCGTAAAATAGCCCAAACTCATCAAATATAACTAACTTGTAATTAGTTGAATTTGTTTATTAGCCCTATCAAATAATATAATCTATATTCAAAAACTAATTATAGCAAATACGTCGATCTCGTGGCCGATGTCTTTAGGGACTCAACTGCATTTCCATTACTAACAAAAATTATCTGCTTCAACACACTACGTGTCGATAACAACATTGTCTATCTTTCAACATATTATCGGTGATTGCTTTTAGTCTCATTTTTTTGTTGTACGATTTCGTTATTGACTTGATCAAGATAACATATGTTCACTATTCACGAAAATATACTTATTTCCGTGATATGCATGGTTTGTTTGTGCTTCCAAGTTGTTAGCTGTCCTTCAATTTTATCCGGTGCTACCTGGCACATGACGGTCTTTTATATTTCGGCCCTGAGGTGGGTAGGAATAATGCGATAACATATCATCACAGTGCTGTGTGATCTAGATCAGATGTCAGGTGCTATGTGTGACATTGAGCATTCGCAATTGAGTCTACGCTGCGATAATGCGTTCCAGAGTTTCAGCACCCTGTGCACGAATAATTTTTGATTACTAAAAATATTTTATTTTTAACATATATTATAATACCCAAATATTATAATATAAATATTCCAAAGTATTATCTAATATTTTAACATTATTTTAATACAATAAAATTAAGATCCACGCAAAAATGCTACACCATATATTATAAACTTCACCGTATTTTTTTAATTAAATTTGAATTAATTAATTTAGAATTAATTTAACTTTTTATTTTAATCAGTAAATTATTTTTATCTTATTAGACCAACTTTACAAATTAGTCGATAAGCGAGTCATGAACGTTTTGATCTATGATCCGCGAATTGTATACTCATGTTAGCAAATTAATTATATTTTTAAATGACCAAGTAATAAAACACATCTATCTATTATACTAAATCATCTGTACATAGTCATTGAACGTTATCCAGTACCAATTACAATGAACAATTATTTTATCATGGATTACATTAATTTTTCAACGATAACTTAAACCCACGACATAATTTTATCTAATATAATTTACTATTAATGTAATTTAAACTTCACTTTTTTATTTTAACTTAAAAATATATTTGCAAAATAACAAAAACGATTTTTACCGTTTTAGAATTAGCTTTGACTATCTTTTTCTTTTCCTTATCAAACGATGCTTGCTTAGAAGCATTGAATTCTTCCTGTTCTTGAAGTTTTCTAGTTAGATCTGTTCTACTCTCTTCGAGTTTTTCCATTTGTGTTGTCAATAACTTTAATTCATTTTGTTTTGAATCAAGTTTGTCTTTCGATTTTTGGTGTTTTGTTGATAATTCGGCGATTGTTGCCGCGTCCTCGGACATATGCGTTTCATTTTCAGTAATTACTTGCGACAATTCCTTCCACTTCGCTTCTACCGATGAGAACTTGGACATCATGCTTTCTTTATCAAGTATAGTTAGCTGATACTGATCCAAGCATCTGCGGTTTTCCTCTTCCAATTTTTTATATCGCTTTTCTAAACCTTCAACAACATCTTCAAGATGCTTTGTCTGAGATTTGCTTTTCTTGTAATCACGATCCAAATGGTTAAAAGTAGCCTCCAGATCCTTCAATTCTGATGTCTTTACCTATGAACATATTTTATGCTGTTGCAAATAAGATGTTAATATAAGAATTGAATGCTGAATATGTGATAATCCTTACCTAACAAAATAATAAGTAATGTACGATTGTATTATGATTATAGCATTTTTATTAGAAATACTTATCTAAAATTGCTAACTATATAATTGTATACTTTGAGCTTATTTGACTTTATAAATACTCAAACTCAAAATAAGAATTCAATACGTGAATTCAAATCGACGATACATTGGCGATACATGCTTACCGTCAATTTTATATATTTTATTAAATATTATATATTTTATTTAATTAATCAGTTTATTTTAATTATAAATCAATTACGTTATAAGTCAATGTCGCTAGTAATTGGCATGATATCGACTAATATTGACACTAATTGACCAATCGTGACTTTGTTAAATCCAAGTAGTGTAATCATTAATTTAAATACTTCTCTTCGAAAGCGTGTATAAAATATTAAATCATTTTGATTATAATGCATTTTAATATTTGTACCTGGATCCCAATTATACCAATTTTTAAATAAAAAGTACTGAAACCGGATATTATACCGGCTTCTCATCGTTCATCAGCATACCAATTTTAAACAGGAAATTAAAATGGCTTTAATGCTGACAGCACGGCAGCACCAGGTAGAGCCAATCCGTATACACATTCAACATAAAAATTTTAAATTATAAAAAGCTTAATGATTGTGTTGTAACTTATAAAATGCTTTACAGTTACCACAAGATCACGTTCTTTTAGTCGATATTCTTTCTTCATATCATTAAAGCTGCTATTTACTGATTCTTGTTCCATTTCTAACGTTCGGATTTTCTCTTCGAGTATTTTGGTAATCTTTTTCGAATAATTATAGTTGTTAACAATCTTTTCTAGATCCTCGTTCAATTTCTGGATTTCTTTATTGGTCTTGATCCTTTACCAAACCAAAAAATATTTAGTTGAATATATATAGCAATGGCTAAAATAACCTGTAATCGTTAAACTCGAATTCGGATTTTCTCAAAAGCTGACTGGAGTTATTCTTTTCAGTATCAAATTGCACAGTTAACTGTTCTATGTTAGATTCCTTGTCTTCAATTTTCTTCTCTAAATTCTGTATATGTGTTTGACATTTTTGCAGCTCATCAGACGTATTATTGACATTCATACGGCATCGTTGGTACTTAACAGTCATTGATGCATATTCTGATTGTACGTTTTTATTGATCTCTTATAAAATATATTGATTGTTAATTTAGAATATTCTAAATTATTGTGTGACATTAAAATTGCAATACTGTGATATTAATATAGAAAATAGTTACTGATGGGATGAACGTCATTCAATATATAATGAAAATGAATGTACAGTAAAATAATAATTTTTACACAATATTTTAAGAAAATAATTTTCCTTTACTGTATTACAGCTTAAATCCTTAATCAGCGTATATTCGAGTGTACATAATCCATCATCAAATTTAATCCATCATCCAACTCAATCAAATTATCAGCAGAGCTTTGAACTCAACGAACGCTCTCAATATTCTGGAACCACCCAATCTGTGTAGGTTAGATGGTCGCCGTCCGGACGGTGTCACTGTTTTTTTTGTGGCGCGAAGGTAAATGCCTTCTTTGAGATTCTACTTGCGTGGATACGCTGGCTACGAGCAATCTGAGGCATGCCCTGAGTGGTTCTGGTGGAGCGGCGAGTTGGGCAGAGGAAAGGAATATCGCAAAGTATTCTGATCTGTGTCATTCCTATCATTTTATTCCCTTTGGGGTCGAGACATATGGGGCACTGGGTAAGTCTGCAAAATCTCTTTGCAGTGAAATCGCAGAAGATTGAAAAAAGTTTCAGGAGATAATCGGGCGCACTCTTATTTACTCATGAATGTGAGTTTGACCATCCATATAGGCAACGCAGCCAGTGTTCTCGCGACATCTGACGGAGGCAGATTGTTGCTGACGAGGAGCTGACAACTAGCACACAGAGAAAAACTTATTTCAATTTGTTTTTAACTGTTTAAACGCTTGATCCATAATTTAAAATGCATAAAATGTTACATGAATTTATTGAACGTTTTGAAAACATTTCAATTTTTGTCGACAAATATTTGTAAAGTTATTAAATATGTTCATTAAATCAATATATTTAGCAAACCAAAATATTGTAATTGAACTTAAAAAGTAAATGATGGAAGTTTGTAAAAAAATTCTTTCGTATCCATAATGTATTATATAGGTGCCAAAACTTTTTAAATACTACAAGGAGAGAATACATAAACTTTTTAAATACAACGCTAGAAAATTTGAATATGGCTTAAAATAAAAATTTATGCTATCATATTTATATACGTTAAGTTTTTTAATAGTGATCATCTACTTAAAATTAGTTATTTTGTAAGCAGTATTGACACCACACATATAAACACATAAAATTATACATTTCTGTGTAGTGTAATTTAACTATAATTATATCAACTGTAATAAAATTTTGTTATAATATTCGCAAAACATTTAATATAACTAAAGTTGAATGTATAACGACTATACTGTGAAAAATGAACAGTATCTACTTTTAAAAAATTTGGGTGGACAAACAGGGGCCGAAACCTAATAACATAGCATTTCATCCCGATGACCTATAATCCTTATTCTGATACATCGTAATGTAGCTAATTATAGTTTGTAAATAATTCATAGGAATGAATAAAGGGAATTTTTATCTATTTACAAATACTACAAAGAATAAAGAAATGAGTATTTATAATGCTAATTAAAGTAAAATTGCTTTTGTTTAATAAGGTAAGCAATCATTTTGAATAAATTACTATCGTCAAATTCAAAACGTCGATGTTATTTTACTTCTTAGCCATAAGAAGTAATTGTATTTAAAACGCTTGGTAATTGTATTTCCACATGTGTAAGACATCGATACTCATGTATAAAATAAAATACCAGTAACATATTATGTGGATGTGTATTCGTAATGACCATACGACATGCATTTAAATGTAAGAGAGGTAGATTTTCAATTATTCAACAAACTCCATTCTAGATATTATAGCAAGTTATGTTTTGAAGGTTTGCAATGAATTAGGAATTAAGCCTCACTAAATTGAGATCCGTGACAAGCATTCGGAGAGTAGGTTCTTCGACATTCTGTATTTTCAATCATTCGTCAACCATAATAATTTGTATGCGTATTTGAGTACAATGAAAATAGCAAGATATCTAAATATAAGGACAGAACTCGAGTAATATAATACTGCAAATATGTTCCACTAGTTTTTTCCGTTTCCTGGGCTTTCGGAATTTATGGGATTAATTTCATTTAGATTGTCACCTCAAACTTTTCGGTACAAAATAAATAAATTATATATAATGGTGATGCACGGATGTGCTGAGTATACAATGGTCCAGGATTTATTACGAAATCCAGCATTTATAAAATGGTGTTGCTTAATAGAATTGACTTCGATTCACTACTTTCAGTAACCATGCAACTTCTAGACGGCCACTTCAGCATCGAAATGATGGAGTACCCGTCAATACTCATCAGTAGAATGAAGTACCCACTAGTCGTTTCGGTTGCCTGTGCGACATTTGAATAAAGGCGTTTCCGACATTTGCTTAATTGTCTGAGGCTTACGCTCTTTACCAGATCGAATTGCTGTGCGGACGATTCTTAAACACTAGGCAGAGGTTGTTGCTGAATTGTCGCTGCACTCGTTGGATCTAGAAGTGACATGGTGACTGAAAATCGTGAATCAAAGTCCAGTCTAGCAAGCAACATCATTTTGTATAAATGCCGTATATATATCTGAAAATGCCGTATATAAAAATGCCGTATATATATCTCAAGCTTATATAAAAGCTTGAGATATCTAATAAAAATTAAAATTAGTATTAGTATAGTTACTAGTTACAAATACCAAGTGGAGTTAGCATATATTTGTAAATTATTCACACAAATAGATTATAATTTAAAAAAAATTATCTAACAAGCTATTAATAAAATTTTATTTAATGATAATTTTATTTATTAATAATAAATTTTATTATTTATAATCAAAATTGTCCGAGGATAGTGATACAAAACTTCGATTAGCACTCGTTTATTTACGAAATATTCATTGATTTTGCTAAGACCTTTGATTCCTTAAACCGTAATGTTTTGATTGATATACTAATAAATAAGGTGCATATCACTGATCCGTTTTTTAATGATTCAAACCATTCTACAACCCAATATCCTTCGTATTTGTGCAGGTTTAACTTTTTATGATCCGGTGGTCGTTAACCGCGGAGTACTACAAGGAGATTCATTTAGTTCGTTATTGTTTTTCTTCTCAAGGATTTAACTTCTTACCTACGAATTCACCATTCTAAGCTTACATCGGTCTTATATGCAAATGATCTGGTTATACCTTCGAATGGCATACACGCTTCCTAACAGGCTTAAGCATCTCTATATGAGTATTGTCATCGTAATCAGCTATATGTCAACATTCCAAAATCTAAGATTATCAAATTCCGCAAAGTAGGTTCTGTTCACCGTTTTGATAAGATGCACATTGATAACCAATCACTTGATTTCTGCCGCAATTATACTTATCTCGGTATTCTTCTAAAATATAAATGGTCTCTCACCTCTCATCAACAGTTAAAAAGCTCAAAAGTAGTTATTGATATGTCTCTTGCTAAAAATATCGGATCTTTGTCTTTCGAAGGATCACTTCGTTATTTTCAAATAATGCTTCTCCCAATCATTCAAATGGCCTACCTACATTTAGGTATGAAATCTCTGCTGACAATTTCGCTCTAATTGAAAAATGTCAATGACAATTCATAAAACGAGTTGTTAGCGTTTCTTCAAAGTTGATTTTTTTTCCGAAAATGTGTACGTGCGAACAAGTTTCGGAGCACCATAGCTCTAGCATTTTTCTTGATAAATCGCTAATTTCAAGCAAGCGGGTTAGTAAAGTTTTGTTTTTTACTATATAACGAAGCGGGAGCTTCTCCCAGTCCCCAAAATGGAGAATCTGGTTTTTATAAAGTTGCTCGCTCCTAAGGGAAGAAGCAACTTATTCAATATTTTTCTACGGAAGTTTGCTTTGCAATATAAGAACAGAATCTTATTCAACTCTGTAAAGTATTTCGAAAGTGAGTTCCTTAACGTCAAAAAAGGATTTCCGATTCCCGTCGCATTGGGCCAAGCCTCAGTCGATGATGTGGTTCGTCTTAAAAACTCAAAGTTCAATCCCTTTATGGGGTATACCTTAATCTTTACAATAATTGAATCTGACTCGCTGACCGATGTCCGCTGTAATACCGGTCATTAGTGGGGGGGTCACTGGGCAAGTGGCTGTAACACACAAACATGTGGGGTTTGCGGCTCTTCGGGCGAGCATGGGAAATGCCAGCTGAAACCACTGTGCTCCAACTGTAATGGGGACCACCCAGTGTGGTCGCGCAAATACGAAACGTTCAAGGATTATCAGCAGAGGCTCAAGAAAAAAAAACCGGGAATAATAAAAGTTAAAGCCTGTGAGCCGTCAACTAAGGATACTAGTCTGAATAACAAGACGAACGATTTGGATATGGCTAAATATGTGGATGAAAGGATTCAAGCCGCGATGACCCAAGTTGAAAACCTGATCAAGGAGACAATAGGCAATATGTTCGATACCATGAACTATCCTTCTCTGTGCAAGCCTAACAATAAAAGAAAACCTTTTAACAAGAGAACAGGACCAGTTCAGATATTCCTGCAATTAAGCTCGCAAAAAGAGATCTTCACTGGTCTGTGGTCGATTCCGGCAGTATAAAGCGAAGTGAAGAAATGCCCGGTGAGCAAGTGTCTCAGCCCAGTCAGGCTAGGGGCGAAAATGGCAACCTTCTCGCTCTTAATTCTTACGAGGAGGAGGCATATCACTCCGGGTAACTTAACACAATGCAAGGTAACCGAGAGCCTTTTTCACTAAATATCCTTCAGTGGAATTGTGGAGGTGCTTCTACGCTTAGCCTTTTATCTGGGAAATATGCAGATGTTATAGTCCTTAGGAA
>WNNJ02000412.1:0-63562 GCA_012934845.2 Pomphorhynchus laevis
TATTAATTATATGATATATTATATATCTATATTATTATATAAATTAATAAATAACATTATTATAACATTATAGATTATAAATGAGCATTAATATAAAATATAATACTGATCTTAGCAATATAGTTTATATTTTTTATATTTAGTTTCTATTTTTTATAAAAGTTTTTCTGTTTCTCATATCTGGTCGTGAAGTATTTAAATTAGAAAAGGTTTGATTTTTAACATTTGTTTATGGCGTCAAGCAGATGATTTATCTACGTGCATTGAAGCATCCTTACAATCTTTAGCACAAATACATTATAATCGAACTTAAAGGATTAAAAGAATTAAAGGATTTTTAATATTTTACACGCAGACTCAATTAGTTCGTGGGTCATGCATGATATATTCAAAAATTACTTTATCAGAAAATTTATTAACACAAATTTCAATTGTTTGTATTTAGACTGTAACTCTGACTCAATAAAATAAACTCCTAATTTTCATAATTTGATTTTTCAAATAAAATTTACACTCTTTAATCAAATATTTACAAAGTGCCTTTTTTGTTTGCTCTTTATCGTCGTAAACACGTTAGATCACAGTTATACTTTAAGACAAGCTGTCAATTGATGAAGATGTTATTTTTGTTGAACTATAGAATGAACAATCGAACGCTATTAGCTCATGACATCTGTAAATTTTAAAAACCTATTTTCAAGTACTGCAAAATGGATCTTATTGAACGGTTATGTTAAAATTCGATTAGATTTTACAATCAAGCAATAAAAATTTGACCATTTTTACCATTGAACAAGAAAAAGTATTATACAAATTTGACTTGAAATAACAATGTAAAAATATTTATATCATTTCTGATCATGTGATTTGGGCAAATGCGAGTTTCTGAAGAATCTATTTAAAAGTTTAATTTGAAATTTTCAAAATTCGCCAAAATGAAAAGTTTGTAAATATTACATAGATGCATAACTATAGAATATTATTTCCGCACTAATGCAGTATTGTTTGGAGAACATATTTTTTTACAAAGAAAAAAACTTTTTTAAGAAAAGTTATAAGTGTTCAAGCTAATTACAATTACCTTGAAAATGCTTTTGCTGGGAAACCGAAATATTGGTTTTAACAACAATGTTCTGTCGGCAGATGCCTTTTCTTCTTTCAACAATATTTATTTTACACTTTATATTACAAACATTTAAGAAATTTTTGCATAAATGTTCATGCATACTACACATCACTATTAAATAAAATGCATTCTTCTTCAGCGTTTGCCCTGCTTGGCAAGGTCTGTTATAAAATTGACCAAGTGAAAGTTGACACTATTTAAAATATTGATCCACCATCAAATCCTAAAGAACTTCGAATGTTTCTGGGGACGGTAGGGTTTCTTAAACGCTTTATTCTTCATTTGCGGTCACAGTGTGCTGACTTGTATTCGTTGACTGGTGTATGAACGGATTTGAATTAGACAGATTGACATCAAAGCCAATTTGAATTATTTAACAAAGTTGAAACCGAAAATTTTGTTTGAGGAAATATAATACAATTCAAATTTTTATTATAATTTATTATTATATAACAAATTATTTATTTTAGAACATATTGAAGAAAATAAGTAAATCAAAAACTAGTAGAAAGAGAGATTTTTGGATTAAAATTCTTAATTCCATGTACCCATTAGGATTAAATGACGTGGTACAAGGAATTGGCAGAAGTAGTATAGTAAATAATAAACAACTATATTATAATAATCCATTAATTGCAATCCCAGAAGTTATGGAGATAAAATGAATAAGAAAAATAGACTTCAAAATATTAAAGCAATTAAAATATTACAGCAACTTTTAAGAGATAATAAGCTAAAAGATCTTTATGTAAATATAAGAAGTTTTTCTAAAGATATCATATGTTCAATAAATCAAAAATTAATTAACGACTATGATAGGCTAAGTTGTATAATAGACAGTTATTGTAATACAAAATACTATAATCGTACAATAACAATAGAAAATATACATTAACCATAAACTTCATTAATAAATGTATATATAACATAAATATATGTTATAAATATATGTTATTTATGTTTAAATATAAATATAGGTTGATTTTTAAATAATTCTAAAAGTAAAGAAATAATAGAATCAGATTTAAGTAAATATTAAATTATTAAATGATAGAAAAAACGTACTGCATGACGTTTAAGGAGAAAGGTTTGATATAAATATTGTTATGTTTAAATATAAATATAGGTTGATTTTTAAATAATTCTAAAAGTAAAGAAATAATAGAATCAGATTTAGTAAATATTAAATTATTAAATGATAGAAAAAACGTACTGCATGACGTTTAAGGAGAAAGGTTTGATAAACGGAGAGAGATAGCCAATCAGAAGAGAGAAAAGCAGGGGACCTAGGACTGAACCTTGTGGGACCCCGCAAAAGATAGGGATGGTAGGGAATGATGAATTAGAACAGACGCGAAAGGAACGGTCGGATAGATACGAGGCAAACCATGCAACGGAGGAAGAAAAGACGTAATTATAACGAAGGCGATAAAGGAGGACGGAGTGGTCGACAATGTCGAAGGCGGAGGAGAGGTCGAGGAAGATGATAATTATATAGAGCCTTGTCTCGAGAAATGAGTAAGTCGTTGTAAACTTTCATGCAGGCGATTTCTGTGAAGTGATTAGAGTGGAAAGCGGATCGGAAAGGAGGGTACATATTGGATGACGAGATACAGTTATTGGAATACAAAATACTATAATCGTAGAATAAATGTTAATAATAACAATAAAAAATATACACTGACCATAAAATTCATTAATAAATGTATAAATAGCATAAATATACGTAGACTTTTAAGTAATTTTAACATTGTTGATGAAACCACTTTCAATTATGACAATTAATTGATGTTGTTTTCTATATTTGCATTTTTAAGATAAATCTTTTTTAAATTTTATAAAAATGTTTGATTTGTGATATTTTCGAACTATTATTATTATACATTCAACAACATACGAGCATTAGCTCAAATAGCTGGCTCACAATAAGTTCGTAAATAAATAAATTAGTTATTAAAATAAGGAAATGCAACACGAAACATTGTTTGATCCATTCGTAGTCATATTTTAAAAGTACTAAGTGAACTGCATCCAACGGTGTCTGCATCAAGGTCGTTCCAAAGCTCAACAATAAATCTATCAAATTGCATCGCGCCCAATTTCTGTACTCTGTTTCTTCGAATAGTTAAAGAATGACCGCGAAGAACATTTGAACCACGTAGTTGAACCCTACTCCGAAGAGGGTGATGAGGACGTTGGAATAAATGCCAAACAAGGCACATATCCATGTACCGACGGGTCCATGTGACGGTCTCAAGTCCTAATGATCTCAGTCTGTCTTCAACTATAACCTGATTTTTTCTTGTTCAGCTTTTATTTACAATCGACTTTCGAAATTTTCATTGAAAATTTTTAATATGATTAAAAATTATATTCAATAGAGGTTGAATTGATCTAAAAAAAACAAAAAACTGAGAAATTTATAACTGTTTCCCATATATTGTTTGCAATGATTTAAAATCAAGCACGACATTTATGTCAATTGCTAATTTGTTAACCATAATTTAGGGAAATTTGGTATTTTAATTCGGTATTTATTTTTTTGCATTTAATTTAATTATAATTTAATTTAGTCATCTTTTTAATTTATTTTTAAATAAATTATTTAGCATAATTTATTTTAAAATTTTTTTTATTTATATATTTTTAAATTTAATATTTCAATAATATTTTTGGATTTATAATTGTCTATTATAAGAATAAAACATTCATCAAAGCATAATTTGTTGATTTATAATTTTAGATTATAAATCAACAAATAGTCTACGTATTCTATAAATAATAAAATCAATAATAAATAAAATAATATAAATAATAAATAATAAAATTATAAATAAAACTATGAATAATAAAATCAATAATAAATAAAATAATAAAATTATGAATAAAAATTTAACAAATCAATTTTTATGAATTGATTAATAAAGATAAACAAATTATAAAATAAATAATTATAAAGATTTTATACAATTTAGAAAGTTAAAATACAAAATTGAAATTTGAAATAAAAATCAATTTTTATGAATTGACTAGTAAATAATTTAAGATGTATCAGATTAAATGTCATGAGGAACTGCTATGCTTTATATTTCGGTGACTATTCAACGATCGAACAAAACAGATGATCTAAATACAAGGTAATGACGTATTTACTCTAATAAAAGTTATCTAATGCATTGTATCCATCCATAAGAATTTCTTGTATAATAATATATCTAAATTATTATTAACATCTTGTAATTAACATATTTTTCATATTATATTTCATTTTTTGATTAAATGTTTTAATTTACTAGAAATAACTTTATGATAATTCCTTCAGTGAAATGTTTGTGGATGATATGTTAAGCTTTATCAAATGAATTTATGCAGGACTGTAAAATATTTTAAATTATTTTTTTAAAGCAATCAAAAATATAAACTTACAGCTTAGTCAAATTACACTCCAAATATTTCAAAACTATGATTTTGATTATTTTTAATGAAAAATAGTCAAATATCGTTTTATAAAGCGATACAAGTCTTTAAATACAATTTAAGATGCTATTAAATAATTCTTTATATAGCATTTTTACTAATGATTGTAGAGTAAATTGAATTGGCTAATATCAGACACGAAAACAAATACTTTTTTTATTGTCAGTTGTTTAAATTCAAGATTTTAGTGACCCTAAGTTTTTGCAGAAAATCGACCTCTAGCCTGTAGAACTGCTCTATCATTTTGTTTCGCTAGTTATTCTTCTCATTTCAACAAAAAATGCTCAAACCACAGACTACCTGATTTCCATAAATTCCTTATCATTAGTTTTACTCTTATTCCCCACCCAACTCCAGCACAATCAACATTTGACCTTAGGCTTCTAAAAATATTTTGTGACAGTTTGTTGTAAATAGCAAAACAAATTTCTCCAAATTGATACATTAAATATTTGCTGGTAACTTTTATATGCAAATCGAAATAAACCAATGAAATCGTCGCATTTATCATAAATCTGAATAATTAGTGCGCTATCTCAAATTCAGCAATAATATAATATCTGCAATCGACAGTTACTGTTAACGCTTGACAAGAACTTGCATAGAAGCATTCAAGCGAGGTGCTATACAGAAAATTTCCAAAAGCAAAATGCTACAACAAATAGGTATGTTATTAATGATCTTTATATTTAAATCGGGGATAATTTCGTTTTCTTTTTATTTGACATGTAACCAACACGAAGATGTTTGTTACGACATTTCATTAAAATGATATTTCCAAGTAGCACTAAATGATAAGAATGCAATTAGTTGGCTTCGTAAGCATTACTTTAAAATCCAAACGTCAAATTCAAAGGTTTTAATGAAGTGAAAATTTACATTATAATGGAAATTTACTGTGGATGCAATTCGAAATCGTTTAAAAATCGAAATCATATACAGTAGTAGCTTCATGTGATATTCTCCTTCAATTCCAGCAATTTAGAAATTTTTAATACTACAAATTGAGTGATTTGGCAAACATCAATTTTAATATAAAACAAGTCTTATGTACTTGCAAATATTTTGACATTTAATTTTTAAATCTTACTAAACAAATTTAACTTTTATTGCGAACCATCTCCGAGAATACAAAAAGAACTATTTATTTGATATTTCGACTGTACTTAGCAGTCCTTTTCAATTGTAAGTAGCTTATTAAGCAGCCAAGAAAATTCAAACTAGTGAACGATAGAATCTTTTAAATACAATTATCTACTTAAATACAATCTTTTTGTATTCTCGGGGATGGTTCGCAATAAAAAAAGTTACTTTTGACCCGAAAGCAATTCTCAACGATATAAACAAATTTAAGTTAAGTAGATACATAAATTTCAATATCTAAAATGTCTTTTAATTCAAACATTTTTGTAAACTCAGTCCACGTAGTTGTGCTTAGAGTTTATATCAGATTTATAAATTTTATAATTTTATCTATTTTTTTTAAATCGATTATATAAGTTGAGGTCAAAATGAGTAACTTTTGATATTGGCTTCGTCCACTATTCCTCAAACCAACATAATAGCTGAGCCACAATCATGCTAATGGCGTATTAGAATTTATTCTATAAATGAAATAAAATTCATTTATTAATAAATAAATAAAATACTCAAAGTAATTAAGGTAATCGAAATTAATACTGGTATTAAACACTATTTCAATATTAATTCTACAAAAGAATTTTTAGAACAGGCAAAATGAATAAAACACTTGTGCAAATGTCTGGTGAACAGACATTGCACAAGTGAACGCAATGGTTTCGAAACGAAATGAAAGATTGGATAATTATATTAATTATGTGAGTATATGAATTTTTTATTGTATATTTTGCAATGTTAAATTTTAGATTAATTTTGGTTAGATAACGCCTATCTAACAAAAATTAAACCATCTAGTAAATATAAATATATAAATAAAATTGAATTAATAGAATCCTTAAATATTTTGATAAATCAAAATTATTTTAAAGTAGGGGCATCTATGTTTAGACAAGTAAAAGGTGATAATGGGTGGTAATAGTAGCCCAATTATAGCTGACTTGTTTTTAAGCTTTATAGAATATGAATTTGTTCATATCTGTGTAAAAACTAAATCTAAACAATATAAATATATGAAATATATGTTTCGATACATTGATGATATATGTGTATTTAATTCTAATAATTTTTATTCAATAAGAGAACAAATTTATCCAGAAAGCCTTATTCTTAACAAAACCAATATTAATGATAAAGAAGGTGTATATCTTAGATATGAACATTAAATTAACATTAACTAAAACTACTATTAATTTATATCGTAAAGATGACATATTTAAATTTACAATAAGCATATTTTTGCATGAGCATTCATGCATGCCATATAATATTAAATATAATACATTAAATAATGAAATTTTAAGAATTGCAACAATTTGTAACGATATTGGTTTTCTTCAAAATCATTTAAATAATTTAATAGATACATATTTTAAACTAGGTTACTATAAAAATAACATCAAGCAGAAAATAGTAAAATATATAAATCAACACAATTATATTAAAAATAAATTTAAAATCATCAGCGGAAAACTTTTATGGGTGGATAATAAATAATATACTTTGTATTAGAATAAGATACTAGATAGTTATTTCAGAGGAAATACATCATTAGCATGTATTTGGCCATGCTGCTATGTTGGGTAGAGGAGTTAGGGGCTGAAACCTGATAGCATAGCAGTTCCTCCTGATGACCTCTAATTCTTATTCTGATACAACATCTGTTATTTATTACTCAATTCATAAAAATGACGTTTATTTTCAATTTCAATTTTTTTATTTTAACTTGATTTAAATTATAGAAAATCTAAAATCAATTGTTAATTTTATTATTTAATTATTAAATTTTGATTTAGCATTATTATGTTTTGTTTATTTTATGAATATATTAAATACGCAGACTTAGTTTGCTGATTTGATTAATTGGTATACTTTTCTTGATAAAGAGACATAAACAAACTTTGTCTTAGAATAAGGTATTACCCTGATAAAGTAATCAACCAAATATTATTAAAAATAAATTTAAACTCTTCAAGGGGAAGTTTTTATGGATGGATAATTATAATATAATTAGAATAATATACATAGGAAAAACATCATTTACATGTATTTTGGATCGCTGTTTTGCTGGGTTGATAAAATGGATTAAAACAAAATCAGAATATAATTTGAAACGTGATAACATATCGATTCATTCGTTTGAACTTTCAATATTTAATGAAATACATCATTGGAATACATTTGGGCTCGCTTATATATTGGGTAGATGAAAAGGGATCAAAACTATATTTATCATAGCAAGATAGAAGTTCCTCTATGAATCCAATCTTTTTAATACATTATTTATTAAGCTATTCATATGATTAAATAAGTTTTAGAGCTGAAAAGTTGCTTAATATTTAAGCAATTTAAAATTTACTAAAAGTAAATTAAAACTGTTAGTTAGAATATGATAAATACAGTCAATAATATACTTAGAAAAGAGATTATTCTAGATAATTACATCATCTGTAATACATTGTATGTATATGGCGCTCTGCTTTGTTGAATTGAGGAACATTTGCCAAAATCTTATACTGTAGCAATTTCTTCAGATGACTTGAAATCTTAATTTTTAATTTTGTGTAAGAAGTTATTAAACTTAATTTAATTAATCAGTTAACAATTTAATCAATCATTTTAAATCCAGTTTAAAATGTGTTAATAGTAATCTTTTCGAAAAAGAATTAGAAACTACAGAGGATTAGAACTATAAGATTAGAAATTACAGGAAACTAAAGACTGGTGAGCATAATTAAGCCAGTAATTAAGAAATTAAGTAATTTGAAAATTTTCACTTTGTGTGCTAATTTAAAATGGAGAAACACCTGGCTTAATTATGTAATTATGGGCTTTATTATTTATTTTTTAATAATAATAAATAATAATATTATAATAATATTTGATTTATTTAATTTTTTAAGATAAAAATAATTCAACTTTCTAATTGATGGGCTTTTTATTTTTTTATTTAATGTATCACGAAAGCATTCAATATCATAATATCCACATTCAATATTGCCATACATATTTTATATTGATAATTTATTACATTTAATTAAATACTTTCGCATTTAATCTCATCAAATGCTTCTCGATTTGACAATCAAACATTTATAATCCAGTTTAAAGATTGACACCTAATTCATGATAAGATTATTCATATTATTTTCTCATAATAACATTATTTAACTATCAACTATATATTATCATTTTATCAAATGATAAAAACTGCTAATATTTGCTACAATTGAAAAAATTCCTTTTCTGTCAAACATAAATTAAAATTTATTTCCAAAGTTAAAAATAAAATTTCAACTTGTAACTTTTTCAAATAAATTTGCAAGCTTAGAAATGATTTTAAAATTTTCACTTTGTGTGCTAATTTAAAATGGAGAAACACCCAACATTTAAAATTTAAATTTTAGTATAAGCTTATGTCAGAAATACTGGAGTTAGTTAAATTAGATAAATTTAAGTAAATATTTATTTTTAAAAACGTTAATATTATATGCTAATTGTTTGTAATTCGGATATTTCAAGTTAAGAGAATTAGACATTATTTCTTCGTAAAACTATTTAAACACAAGACAAACAAATGAACGATAAAGATATTCCCCTGATTGTAAGATTGTAAGTTTCCTCAGCGCTAGACGATAAACATATGGCTGCAATATTTTTCATATATTTTTCTTATATTTAACAGATCAGTTAACTTAGTATACTTATGCTGTAAAAAAATATATGCAAATATGATTGAAATTTAAATTTTAAATTATTTTGTAATATATTTTATAAGTTAAGATAATTTATAAGTTTATAAATTCTATTTTATGAGTTTATAAACGTTTTGGAGTTTATAAGTTTATATAGTTCGAATTTTTATGAATTGATCAATATAATTTTCCTCCATATAAAAATTTAGACTATATTCTTATTGAATTATAAATGGTTGATATTATCGAATTATGAACGATTTTTACTCAATATCTCGATTTTCAATTCACTTCATGGCCATCTGCCGGTGGTTGGTTATTTACTCTTTAGTTAATTATAAGGACAGCTTTTTATTATAAACAAAAGTATTGAGCAGCAGGTGACTACCTCCATGTAGAGACAGTAAGCAACACCCCTTCAATTTAAATATATTCCATCGATCACATCATGATAATAGCCTATTAATCTCGTTTGTTAACTAATAGCTTTTTCTACACACAGACCCTACGTGTTTGCACTAAATCTTTGCGAAGCAGAGATGACACTGCACTTGTAAGCAAATCTGTCGTCTATTAGAAACTACTTTTCTAATGATCCCTGATAGCAATCTATCATCTGTAAGAAGAGATTCGTGTCATTTATATCATTAACGCATCTGCAAGGGCAGTTTTATAATTTACCATGAACTACGTAGGCATCTCATTGATGCAACATTGAATTTTCTCTTTAAGTTTTGTTCACTCAGAAAAGCTGTAAAGTAAAAGTCCGTGAACATTCATTTCAAGCAATTTTCAACAATGCTTCATTGTAGCCGTCTTTCTTCCCGTGAGACTATTGGTTACACAGCTATATGATCGCATTCGGCAACTATTGATCGTTATTGAATTAACTTTGTTATATATTGAGAAGTTGTCATTTGTGCTAATTATGCTCTCTTTCATCTTTATTGGCGTAGAGTAATCTGGGGATTGAAATTATAATAGTTCAACGATATCATTATATTCGATAAAAGCGATTACTTAATCGAAGTCTCAGTTTAATTAATCGCACGTAAAAAGATAAGTGGATATTCTTCATACCCAATGTGCATGTCTCAAATTTCTATTAAGCGACTTTAAGTTTAGATGAGCTACTTTAAATAGATCTACTTTATACTTGAGAACTGACATGATATTTTATTTTAATACTTTTAATATCTTTAATTTTATAATTTAAAGCAAAATCAATAAACACTTATTGTTATTGATCCTGCTCCAAATTCTAAATTTAAAAAGATGAGCCATCGTCAGTTCAATGATTTTAAATAGAATGGAGTAATTATGGTATTATTTTAATTTTTCAATATTTTTTTCAAATAATTATAATAATTATAATATTTGCTGTCATGTACAATGGAAACGAAAGTAATTTTTGAGTTAAATTATTTAATAGCTTAACTCAGTTTAGTAACAAGGATCGTGGGATTTGTCTTATAAAATTTACATGCAAAGACATTCACTAATTTAAAAATAATTCAAATAATTAAAACATATTCATATTTTAGCAAATCTACAAATCACCATTTGGAGTTAAAAAATAATAAATTGGCATTAAAAGACAGCCTATACGCAGCATATACTATTGTATATGCATACGTGGCAATAAGTGTTTTAGCATTTATAACATTTTAATAGAAAATTTCATGTATAATTAATTGTAATATACGAGTTTTTCATTTATTTATAATCTAATGAAAACATGACAGAAGAGTCTTGAAATAACCTTGAACGTCTGAGTTTGAATCATTATAAATATCAGGCATATTTGGAAATTTTGCATTCTAACTCAAATATCAAGTATTTTATAAATTAGATTTGAATGAAAAAATAATGTTGAATAAAAAATTGTCATGCTTATAATTTTTAGAACATTACGGTGTAGCTGGTGAGTTTAACCAGCTAGGGGGTATATTTGTAAATGGACGTCCATTGCCGTTACATATTCGTATGCAAATTGTCGAGCTCGGTAAGCTTGGAACAAGAACCTGTGATATCAGTAGACAATTACGAGTTTCACATGGATGCGTTAGTAAGATACTGAACCGTTACAGAGAAACAGGTTATTTTATGAAAGATATTGTAACAATTGCTACAAAAATCGATAAAAATTATTAGAGAATTAAAATCAACTAAGAATGCGATAAAACTTTTGATAAAACTTTTAAAATATTTATAATTATTAAAAGCAATTTAAACATTATAAAACTATTCTATATCATCTATGAAATGCAAAAATATTATTTGATATTGTAGATAAAAATAATTTGAATAATTTAATTATTTGTGAATGTTTTATGTTTTGAAAATTTAATTATTTGTGAATCGAACGGTGTAATTATTAAGGAATTGAGAGAGTATAGAATTTTGTAATTTATAATTTTTTTAAATATAGCATTTGAACTTAAAATTATATAGAAAAATTTTAAAGTTATTTTAAAGAATATCTTAAAATTCTTAAACTTATTAGAATTTCAAATTTATTCTAAATTTTGCTTAATATATTTACCATTAGAATTTAAAAATCTTTTAAATTTAGCAATTGAATTTAAATTGTTTTGAATTAGTAATTAATTTAAATACTAATATTGTTTATATTTGATTATTATTTTTTACTTTTTTAATATTTTTGCAGTAATGATCGTTGCTGCGTTGTTAAACTGAGTGTACAATACTGACATTTTTGGATCTATCTGTTTTAGTTGTAATCAGAATATAAAGTGCGATATTATAATTGATTTACTTTATTAAATAAAAATTGCTATTTCAATGATAATTGAAGTATCAAATTAAAAAATATACATAATTTTAAAAATGAAAATTTTCCTCTATTTATTGTAATATTGAATAATTCAATTTGAAAATCATTTAACTAAAATGTAATTAAATATTGTTTAAGTATTATTTTTAATCTAATACTAAATATTATATTTAATAAATTAAATAGATTAAGTTTTAATTTAATCTAATACTGCTGTTCAAATCGTGTTAAATTTATATTTTTAAAATCTTGATTTGAATCAGTATCGATAATTTTGATTAAAAATTCTTTATAGAATTTACATGATTTTAATTTATCAATTCCGAATTAGGAATCCTATTTTTTACTTTCTGATTGTAAACAATATGCATAAACTTTTAATTAAATAATAAATTGAGTAAATTTGATGTTAATTAATTTATAGTTAGAAATAAAATAAACTTTTTTGATCATATAAATCATGTTATTGTTGAATTCAAAATAATTTTACTTGGAACGTATTATTATGAAATAACATTTTACTCTGAAATTACTCAATAATATTTTACTATGAAATTACTCGTTTATTCGTGAATAATTCGCAATTGAATAATAACTTGCAATATAAATTATAACGTCTAAATGATTAACTGCATTTGTATCGAATATGTTTGAGTACATATATATTGAGTATATAGAAATAAAATTCTTATGTTACCAGTTTAAAATTTATAATATCTGAATTTTTATTTCTGAATAAATTTTTAATGTGTGAATAGGCTCTATAGACCCTGGAACAATAGGAGGATCAAAGCCACGTGTTACAACTCCATCAATTGTTGCGAAGATTAGACAGTACAAACGTGAAAATCCAGGAATATATGCATGGAGAATCCGAGAAAAGTTACAAGAAGACGGTGTTTGCTCAGCTTACAATGTACCGTCGACGAGCTCTGTTAGTCGCATCTTGCGTAATAAAATTGGACCCCTGAGTCAGCCCGAAATTTGCCACAGTGATGTTGGCTGCACAAAATTTGTAAAAACTAAGTCAGATAATCGAAAATCGAGAAGTCAAGTTGGTGTTTCGTTGAAACGAACATACAATGAAGAGTTTGATGACTCCATCTTTACGATTAAACAAAAAAGCCGGCGTTGTCAAAATTCATATATGTACAAAACAGATAATTCATTTTTCTTACCAGATAATCAATATGTGATCGAAGATGCTCAAGGCTTCTATCAAACACATGATTGGTCACCTCAGCTTAGGCGACATTCTGTACATCATCAAAACTCACCGATTGAAGTTTTAAATATTCAAGATGATCATCAACACGGGAAACAACCGTGGGTATTTAAGGATTACTTGCATTCTAGTGCTGGTATGAACGGTACATTAGCAGAACCAAATTCCATATTTAAAAGGGAATTGTGTTGGAACGATAATTGTTCGATAACCACCCCTATGTTTGAAAAGTATCCTGACAAAGAGTGTCTACTAAATTTTGACAACAATTTTATTACCGGAGAATCGAATAATTTTGAATACTTGGACTATGTTACCACCAGCAGTGCAAGTGAACGTCATAATTTTTACGAAAGTAGGAATTATAATCCACAAATTTCACAAGTTAATTATAGAATAATTACCTAGCACGACATGTTTAATCACTCCGTAGTTTAATAGATTTGTTTTAACTTTATTTTAAATCAATTGCTTGATATTTGGTTATAATAAAACTTACATAAACTAAACAATGTATTTTTCCTTTAAATACAATCTGGCTCTTAAATGTATATTTTAAATTATTAAAATATTATTATAATATCAAATTAATCAAAAATTGAGAGTACAGATAACAGGTAATGATTTAATTTACATCTAACATCTAATAATATATTTAATATTTAATATTCAATATTACATACAAAAAACCAGACCAAATCTAAAGTATCAATTTGAGATAAGTCACCGGTCGACTACATGAAGCAGGCGGCTTTGCCCCGCTGCATGAGACACTTAAAAGATCGCGGTTCTCCGGTTTTGCGCCTTAGTTTATTACCCAGCTGCTGCATGAACGCTGCTTCTTTCGGCGTTACTGCGCCCAGTGATTTCACAGCCACTGGCGTAAGCAAGTATCACAGTTCGTAGAGGTTTCGATAATAATTATATTAAATTAATATTAAACATATAATTTCAGTTTAGCAATCATCTGAAATTCATCGATGGTCTATCGTATATATAAAAAGAACAATAAAATGAAGAAGCAATAAAATAAAGCATAGAATATTTTGTTTTAAAATAAAGTACCATATACTTTGTACTTATCGCTTTTGAACGATAAGAATCGATATATCATATTTCTATCGATTATAAAGCAAAGTTAGAAATTAATCAATTTGCTTTTGCAACGCTATAAACAAATGTACATTCGAATAGCTTTTGAATTTTATATTTACAATATTACATATTACTTTAGATAACGTCACATTGTTTATAATACAATGTTGTAAATTTAAAATTATATATTGAAAAACAATATTTTTTGAAACCGTCAATAAAGAAAAACTGTTTTCTGAAATAAGCCCCGTCCTTTTCATCAATTCAAATAAATCCAAATAATGGTGGCGCACGAATGTGTTGAGTAGACAACGGTTCAGGATTTCTTACGAAATACGGCATTTATACTAAATGGTGTTGCTTGATAGACTGGACTTCGATTTACGACTTTCAATCACCATGTCACTTCTAGACGACCACTTCAGCATCGAAATGATGAGTACCCGGCAACACTCATCAGTAGAATGAGGTACACACTGGTCGTTTCGGTTGCCTGTGTGACATTGTGAATAAAGGCGCTTCCGACACTTTGCCTAATTGTCTGAGGCTTTCGCTCTTTACCATATCGAATTATCACAGCAATTAAATTTAAATTATATTTTTTATTTAAAATTATTTATTAGTATTTAGACAAAAATATAAAAGTTTAAATTCCATAAAATCCAGCTACATAAAATTGATGACTGTTATGAACTCTCAAATAATTAAATAACGCTGCCATAATTTAGATTATTTTAATATAATTATAATCGTTGTATCATTATTTAATTATTTTTCACCTAAGAGGAACTTAGTCGATTACTCAAAATCCAACCGTTTGGATACAATTGATAAAAAAGGTAGTAGGCCTATAGGTATTAGCAAAATAGGTAGTATGTCTATACAGACCTTAAGTGAGTCTGTAGGATTTGCAATAAATCTAGCACAACCACCAGCTAACATACAATAGATTATGTTATAAAAAAGCGTGCCGTCTAAATAAAGTTATCTGAAAATAATTTAATAATAAATAATTATTTTTTAATTATTTATCAATAATTTAAATTAAATAATTTATTAAAATAATTTATAAAATATCCTTTAACTCTATTTTGTTAAATTTTACTTTATATAAATGATAAAATGATAAAATCGTTATTTAATTTATTATTTTGTAATTTTATTATTTATTCATTCGCTTATCTTTATTTCAATATTTATAAATTATAAAATGCGTAGACTCATTTAGCTGATCTGTTTTGTATTTTTTAAAAATTTTAAATATTTGACAAACACTTCCATTTATTAATTGTAGGATAAATGATGTATTATTTTATTATTATAATGTATTATTTTAATGAGTAATGCTTTTAATTATAATTAATCTTAAATCCAAATAGTATTTGAATGATGCGTGCAATATAAATTGCGCGAGAACAGTCGCTTGAAATACATTTAAACTATTTTTTTAAAATATATTTAAAAATTATTTTCATAAATGAAATTTGTTCGTTCCGTAATCTGATTACAAGATTATTCAAGGCACTTTATCTAATCGTAATCAATTACATCATAAATAATCAGATAATGTATTGGTAGCATGACATTTTGTGATAAAAAAACATTTTTATCATTGAAAATTGATTGGTAAATTAACAAAAAGCTAATTAACAAAAAGCATTTTTGCAAATTAAATGTTTAAAACGTTTTACAAACTTGCAGCACGATGAATCGGATTCTGTAAAATCGAAATCATAAATGATTTGCTATGATTTATGTGATCTGGATTAAATAGGTCATTGCGCGGTATTATTCATTGATTAAGCCAACAATAAAACAATCTACGATCATTATTGACAATTGTTTATACAATCAATGTCTATAATTTCTGTTTGAGGCGGTGAGAACAAAAACCGTTTAGGCACAAACAAAATCGGAAATTTTTCACATAAACAAAATTGGAAATTTTGCAAACAATATTCGTTAATAATTGGCAGTTCTATTTGTCAGATTTATGTGACCAATTACAAGTCAAGCACATAGAAAATTAAAGTGATAAATTTACGACTTTTGCTGTAACATGAAAAATAATAAAACTGTCAGATACAAAATATAAGTTATTGCAACAATAGGCTTAAATCGTTCGAAAAACGGGTTTCTATGCTGCAATGAAAATTGGTTAATATTCACATTAAATACAGGTTAATTGACTTAATAGAGAACACAAGAATTTAAATCCAATACACTTAAAATGTCAGTTAACGATTTTAACTGACGATTTTATTATAACGAAATAGTTTAATTTGCAATGTTCTTGTACAATTAAAAAGCTTTCTCTTGCTGAAAAGTCTAAGATACTAGTTCGTTGCATAAACTTTGAAGTAACAAATTTAATCAAAAATATTAAAAATTTAAATTTTAGTTTGTAAAATTCAATTGATTATATTTTCAGCGATTTATTGGTTTATTACATAAACCAATGATTAAATTCTACCGCTGCAGCTTGCAATTAGCCACTTTGCAAAGTACTCGATTACAATATTACAGATAATTTCATGGAATCTCAAAATAGCTTTTAACTTAAACTTTGATTAAGTTGTACTTAGGTCTAATGGATAAACATCTAAATACAACGAGATACAAAATTAAAAAATCATTTTAGATTTTGTAATGAATAAAAAATCATTCATTGATTTTTCAATTTATTGAAAAATCACACCTATCATATGAAACCTATAAGATTAATACTGAATTTATACTGAATGATACGATTTCAAGAATTGAATAATCAAAAAATTTTAAGCTAATTGATATAAGCATGTAATTTAAAAAACGTCATGCTAAATAAGTGATTTAATTGAAATTTAGAAAGAATGAAACATATGGATTTTATGACATCTAACAATTGTTGATTTAAGAAATGACAAAACTCATTTCTTTCTGTTTTGAAGCTTCCTTTTTGTAACTTTCTTCTTAGCGTCGATACCGGGAACTTGTCTTTCGTCATCAAGTCCAAGGATAAATTCACTAAAGACATATATTACATGCACAACGAACAACTCGTTATAAAAAAATAACTCGTTATTTTAAAAATAAACCATAAAATCATTCATTTATGATTTTCCTTTGTATTTATACAATGTGAAACAGTATTATGTAAAACAGTATTATATTATATAAAACAGTATTCAAATATAATCATTTTTAACATACAATTTAATTATTCTGTTAAATTGCGGCAAAATCAAATGTCCCTTGGTTCTTTTGTACATTTGCCTCTTATTAGCTTCTATTATGAAATAATTTTTACTTCTATAAGGCATATATTATTAGGAATATAAATCTAAAGTAGATATATTTTATCTGATTTACAATTTAACAAAGTATAAACAAATCTTCAAGGAGCGATTTAGCGTAAAAAATTTAAGAAATAAAATTAAATTAAAGAAACGTCAACGTTATTTTTGTTATTCTCTTTAAAAGAATAGCATTATTTTTCAAAAAATTCAAAGCACCATGAAAATGTGACAGACGTTATTTTAAAATGATAATAATGAAATATTTCTATATATAGAAAAATAAATATTAAGATACTATAAGTTAGACAGTACTATAAGTTAGAAAATGTTAGAAAAACAAATTAAAAGCAGATTTTTTTTGACACACGAGAAAAAAGTTTATTAATTTCAAGGCAAAACAAAAATGCGATATGTAACGTGTATAAATCAAAAATTAATTAACGACTATGATGGGCTAAGTTGTATAATAGACAGTTATTGTAATATAAAATACAATAATCGGACAATAAATGGTAATAATAACAATAGAAAATTTACATTAACCATAAACTTCATTAATAAATGTATAGATAACATAAATATAGCCGAACTTTTAAATAATTCTAAAAGTAATATAATAATAGGGTCAGATTTAAGTAAATATATTCCGAAAATAAGGTATAAACTCCTACCACCATTAGGACGAAAAATTTGTAATTATAATAAAGAATTAAAATCAATAGGTAACGATAATATTAGAAACATTATAGAAACTGAATGCAATTGTAGTATAGTACATAATAAACAACTATATTTGATTAAGATAATGGAAACTGAATGCAATTGCAGTAGTCTTAGTTTTAATCAAATCAATGAAGATATATGTATACATAATCAAGAATTAATTGAAAATTGTGAATTAAGAAAGCTGCTATCAAAAGTGTTACATAATACAATATATAAATATATAATATATCAATATATCAATACAATATCACAATTCATTATTAAATGCTTACTTTGCATTGCTGATAGTGAAAGTTTGAAGACATCGAATATCATGGAATTTTGATAAATGTAATTTTTATAAAATTAAAAAGAAAATGGAAATAACAAACAATTATAAAATGAAAAATAAAATTAATAGCTATTGTTTATAGCTATTGTAATAGTAGTTGAATGCATTATATTTTAGTTGAATAGTAGTTGTAAGCTAACATCTAATATTTTGTCCCTATTATATTATCTTATATAATAAAATAAGATAAAATTAATAGAGATATGTATACAGAACTTATTAAATTAAAGCATAACTATATAATAACAACTATTGATAAAGCTAGTAATAACTTTGTCTTCATATGCAAAAAGCTTTATTATGATATACTGATGAAAGAAGTTAATTATAATGATTTAAATGTAAATCCAACATATGAACGTAGTGAGTTAAGTTTAGAAACAATTATTACAAGTCACTGTTCTATAATGGATAAAAGGGTATAAAGGTTGAATCAGATAATAGACTACATGAATAATATATTGTAATCAGAAATTACATAAAAATTTAATAAAACAAAGATTCATATGTTATAATAACTATTACCTCTATCGAACAAAAATTAAATTATTAAGTAAATACAGTCAGAGATTAAAATTGAATTATCACGAGTTACTGTTCAATATTGAATAAAAAGGGTATAAAGGTTGAATCAGATAATAAAACTGCACCTATATTATATTGGAATCTAAAATTACATAAAAATCCAATAAAACCTAGGTTCATATGTAGTGCGTTTAAATGTACATTAAAACCACTTTCTGTCTATATGAATAAAATACTTAAAGTAATTAAAGCACATTTTAAAAAATATTGCAAGGTAATCGAAATTAATACTGGTATAAAACACTATTTCAGTATTAATTCTACAAAAGAATTTTTAGAACACACAAAAGGAATAAAACACTTAAAGTAATTAAAAAAAGGAGTGAAAATAAAGGAAAATGAATTAAAATGCTTTTTATATGAATAAAAATCAGTTATTATGATGGGGGATTTTATATTCATAGAATTTATATTCATAGAATATAAATTTGTTTATAACTGCTTCAATTATAAATTAAATTATATATTAAAATTATACATTTAAATTATACATCTAAAAATGAATTTATTTTAAAAACTAAATCTAAATTATATAAAGATATGAAATATATGTTTCGATACATTGATAATATATGTGCATCCTCATTCTTAATAGAACCAATATTGATGATAAAGAAGGTGTATATCTAGATATGAATATTAAATTAACATCAATTTAAACTACTATTAATTTATATCGTAAAGATGACATATTTAAATTAATCAAAATTATTTAAAAGTACGGACATCTATATTTAGACAAAGAAATGTGTTCCAATGGGTGGTAATAGTAGCCCAATTATAGCTGACTTGTTTTAAAGCTTTATATAATATGAATTTGTTCATAACTGTGTAAAAACTAAATCTAAACTATATAAATATATGAAATATATGTTTCGATACATTGATGATATTTGTGTATTTAATTACAATAATTTTTATTCAATAAGAGAACAAATTTATCCAGAAAGCCTTATTCTTAACCAATATTAATGATAAAAAGCCTTATTCTTAACAAAACCAATATTAATGATAAAGAAGGTGTATATCTAGATATGAACATTAAATTAACTTAAACTAAAACTACTATTAATTTATATCGTAAAGATGACATATTTAAATTTACAAGAAGCATATTTTTGCATGAGCATTCATGCATACCATATAATATAAAATATAATACATGAAATAATGAAATTTTAAGAATTGCAACAATTTGTAACGATATTGGTTTTCTTCAAAATCATTTAAATAATTTAATATATACATATTTTAAACTAGGTTACTATAAAAATAACATCAAGCAGAAAATAGTAAAATATATAAATCAACACAATAATATTAAAAATAAATTTAAAATCATTAGCAGAAAATTTTTATGGATAAATAATATCGTTAGTTGAATATCGTTATTATCTGCTATTTTATTATGAAAATACAATCAAACGGAAAATACCAAAAAATAAAGCTAAATTTAAAATTTTTACCTTATATAAATTATATAAACTTGATATAAGTTATATAAAAATTATATAAAATTTTAAAATTATTTATTATTATTTTTATTTAAAAAATTCTTACCTTTTTATAAAAAATTAAATAATTCTTATTCTTTCTACAATTTAAATGAATCTAGAAATTATAGAAATTAAAAAAATTACAAATGACAGCGTGGAGTTTCTTTTGATGCTAAGTGTTATATATTATTACTATCCACAAATATTTTCCATCGTCTATCATAATGCATCGTCTATTATAATGCATTGTCTATTATTGACACATCATCTGTTATTTATTAGTCAATTCATAAAAATTGACTTTTATTTTAAATTTCAATTTGGAAATTTTGATTTGATATCATTTATATAAAATCTTATAATGTAATAATCTTATAAAATACTTTATTTAAAATAATTTTATATAGAATTTTTAAAAATTCCTAATTTTTTATATAAAAAATTCTTAAATGAATCTAGAAATTATAGAAAGTTTTATAAAGTTTTAAAAAATTTACAAAATACTTAGACTCAGTTAACTGTTCGTTGATAATTAGCTAATCGTTAAGAGCACAATAACTCCCGAATGGTTGTATTAATAAATAAATTCATAATTTATGAATTCAATCTACTTATTTACGATAATTTTAAAATTTTCTATGTTAAAGAATCGGTTAATTACAACCAATTGGTTAATTACAAATTAATTAATCATTCGTTTCGTTAATTAAGTTTGTCTGAATTACAAATTAGCAATTAAAATCGTGTATTTGAAAATTCTCATTAATTAAACAGTTTTTTATAATTAATAAAAATAAAAAATTTAGAAATATATGTTGTATCAACATACGGAATATATTCAAAATAGGGAATATCAGAAGAAACTGCTATGTAATCAAATTTCGGACACTAACTCCTCTACCCAACATAGCAGCGGGGGCCAAACACGTGATAATGACGTATATCTTCTGATGAAATTTGATTATCTAGTATCTTTTTCTAATACAAGGTATATTATTTATTATCCATCCATAAAAATTTGCCACTTAAGAGTTTAAATTTATTCTTTATATTATTGTGTTGATTTATATATTTTACTATTTTCTGCTTGATGTTATTTTTATAGTAACCTTTAAAAACCAAAGAAAGTCAATATCATTGCAAATTGTTGCAATTCTTAAAATTTTATTATTTAATGTATTATATTTTATATTATATGGTATACATGAATGCTCATGCAAAAATATGTTTCTTGTAAATTTAAATATGTCATCTTTATGATATAAATTAATATTAGTTTTAGTTAATGTTAATTTAATGTTCATATCAAGATGTACACCTTTATCATTAATATTGGTTTTGTTAAGAATAAGGCTTTCTGGATAAATTTGTTCTCTTATTGAATAAAAATTATTAGAATTAAATACACATATATCATCAATGTATCGAAACATATATTTCATAGTACAATTTCCGAACACTATTTTAAAGGTAGTTTTAATTGATGTTTATTTAATGTTTGTATCTTATTTATCATTAATATAACTTATTAATAAATATACCATCTTTATCATTAATATTAATTTTATTAAGAATAAGGCTTTCTGGATAAATTTGTTCACTTATTGAATAAAAATTATTAGAATTAAATACACATATATCATCAATGTATCGAAACATATATTTCATATCTTTATATAATTTAGATTTAGTTTTTAAAATAAATTCATTTTTAGATGTATAATTTAAATGTATAATTTTAATGTATAATTTAAGTTATAATTTAAGCAGTTATAAACAAATTTAGATTCTATGAAGTTGAACAAATATAGAATATGAACAAATTTGTTCATACAAAATCCTCCCATCATAACAACTGAAACAACACCATCATCAATGTATCGAAACATATATTTCGTATCTTTATATATTTTAAAAAAAATTGTTAGCAGTTACAATTGGGTTAACAATTCTATTGGAAGACCTTTTATTTGTCTATATATATTATGTCCACATATTTCATGCTTTAAAATAATTCTGATTTATCAAAATATTTAAGGCTTCTATTAATACAATTTTATTCATTTGACTCTCAACAAAATATCAAATTAGTATAAAGAGCAATACAATCGTATTTATATGTTAAAAATTTATCCCTATATTTATATTGTTATATATATTATATATTACATTTTGATATCAAATCGAAAAGCCTTTCCCAACAAAAGGAAATTAAACATTTCTATAATATTTAGATCACTAGCCGCGAACATTTTCAAGAAAAATAAATATAAGTAAAAGATGTTTACTTTTAACAAAACGTTTCGGTAAAAGAAGTTTCTTGGTTAATTAAAAACATCAGATAAAATGTTATCTTACATATTAGATAAAATTAGATAACGCAGAATCGATTAAGTTTCTCTTGGAAACAGCATGTGTTGCCAAGTGAAGTTGGATCCAACTTCACTTTAGTGAAGTTGGATCTTTGGCCAACTTCTGTTGTTCTACATGACAGGTGTGCTACAAGGATCACCTCTTTCTCCAATCTTATATCTTGCTGCTTCCATTGAGCTCTTTAAAATATTTAAACGCGAACAACGTTTAGTGGTATACGCTGATGATACCACAGCCCTGTTCTCGGGACGCATGTGCAAAGACGTAGTCTCGGACATCAGCCGACTCTTCTTAAGATTAAAAGACCAGCTAACCCTGTCCAATCTTATTTTAAACTCTGCCAAATCGCAGGTGGTAGTCTTTAACAGCACCCCTGCACTTAAGCAAAAACTTAAGAGATTAGCACTCTCTGCCCTCTCCTCCATTTTGACTAATCAACCACTCCCTACCTTCACGAGTCAAGTAAAATACCTGTGGTTCACCGTTACAGTGAACTGGTTAGCGAATGCTGACCTGGATTTCCTCAAACATATCCTAAAGAAAGCTAGGTGGGCTCTGAAACGGGCCCAGCATCTGTCATTGAAAGGAAAAAACCCAAGTGCGCCCCCGGGGGACTTAAGCTATCTCGGGATTAGTCTGCTTTTCAAGAGGACGCCCTCCAGAGCAAAGATTAAGGTTTTTCAAGCTCCTCATCTCGCGATTACCGAGCATAGTCCGCCTCGATTTGATTTTCCTGTGGTGAATAAGCCTGGGTTGTTTAGTCATAAGGCGGCGTGTTGGATTAGCTGGAGGGCTCAGATCCTACTGGACCTGAGGCCATAAAGATTGCGGACTGAATTTACATCAAGTTAAAATTTATAATAATTTGCAATAATTATTATATAATAATTATAATAATTTTTATAAAGATTATATTTATGAAGTTTATAATATATTATAAACCGCCGGAAACATTAGATTTTTTACATATTAAAATCTTTATTGTACAAATATAGTCTATTTAAACATAATATTCACAAATAAAACTATTTTTGTCCGGTTTCTTTGTTCCTATAAAAATACAGAATGTATTTTTTATTTTGAATAAAATAAATTGTCGTTTGTCTTTTTGATCAAAGAAAGCCTTCGAAATAGTGATTTAACTTAAATATCAATGATCATTTTTAAGTTTTGTCATTGTCGTCACTTTTATCGAAAATTATAATATCGAAAATTCTCATCTAAATATCGTAAATGATTATTTAGAAAGAACATTAATTTTTAAAATATTAAATTATGATAAATTTATTTTTAGTAAATTAATAAATTATATTTTTATGTTATAATATAAATTAAAACTTTAACCAAAAAGCTACTTTTGTAAAATACTCCCAATAAAGGGTCAGTGATAATTTAAACTGTCAGTACTTATATTATTTTGTTATGAACTTTAACAAACATCACCTTAACCAAATGTTAATTTCTAAAGTTTTTTGAAAAAGTAAAAAGTAAACTTTTTTACTTATAATTATTCTTCTTGAAAATGTTCCCGACTAGGGATCTAAATATTGAATAAATCTTTAATTTTCCGTGGCTGGGAAAGGCTTATCGATTTTAAATAGAATATGTACCCCAGTGTGTCCAGTTCAGATTCAACTTATACATTTCGAGAGTTCTAAAAATTCTTCTGTGGAATCAGATAAAGCTTAAAAACAAGTCAGCTATAATTAGGCTACTATTACCACCTATTGGAACACCTTTTACTTGTCTAAATATAGATGTCCCTACTTTTAAATAATTTTGATTTATTAGAATTCATATCTTTATATAATTTAGATTTATTTACACAGTTATGAACAAATTTATATTCTATAAAGCTTAGAAATAAGTCAGCTATAATTGACCAATAAATTAATCAGCTATAAATTAATAGCAGTTTTAGTTAATGTTAATTTAATGTTTATATATACCTTCTATATCATCAATATTGATTTTATTAAGAATAAGGCTACCTGGATAAATTTGTTCGCTTATTAAATAAAAATTATTAGAGTTAAATACACATATATCATCAATGTATCGAAACATATATTTCATATCTTTATATAATTTAGATTTAGTTTTTACACAGTTATGAACAAATTCATATTCTATAAAGCTTAAAAACAAGTCAGCTATAATTGGGCTACTATTACCCCATTGGAACACCTTTTACTTGTCTAAATATAGATGTCCCTACTTTTAAATAATTTTGATTTATCAAAATATTTAAGGATTCTATTAATTTAATTTTATCCATATATTTATATTTATTTGATGGTTTAATTTTTGTTAGATAGGCGTTATAGTTATTATAACATATATATGTATATCTTTTTCCGAATATAAGATTAATTAATTTTACTAACGCTTCTTTAATATCTACTAAATCTAGATTTGTATAAAGAGTACTAAAATCGTATGTATTTATATTTTGAAAATTTATTCCTTTTGTGTGTTCCAAAAAAATCTGTTGTAGGATTAATACTGAAATAGTGTTTTATCCAGGTAGAGTGCATTATATTCCAAGTATTAATTTTAGTTACCTTACCAAATTTGGTTTACCAAATTTAGAAAATGTTTGTTTCCATTAATCATCAGTAAAGTATTAAGATATTAAATGGTTATGATATTACCGTGGCACTTTAAATTCAGAGAGATGCTTATCCGTTTTGCAATTGCATGTAGGATTCTTTTAGGATTTTAAAAGCAATGTTTCCGCATCCGTTTTTAAATATTTATTATATTTAAATAAATGTTAAGTTGATATACTCGTGCAGTCATTGTTATGAATGATCCAATGCCTACGTTTAACTATGTTCCAATACTTACTGTGTACGTAAGGATTGGATCAGTAGCTAATGAGGTCGACCAAAACAGAAATATAGCATACTATTGTTGGCTTCTAGACAAAACTAAAGTATAGTGCGTTATATTTGAATTTCAGTATTAGTGGACCTTATCAGGTAACCCTACCTATAAGCCAATTGCATTACGCTACATTTCAGTATTGGTGAAACTCATCAGTTGCTGATGAGATTGACCAATACTGAAATGTAGCTTACTGATGTTGTTAAAGAAACGTTCGGTGTCATCGAAATCTCAATTGTTACAATGACTGCACGATTAAATTAACTTAAAAATATAAAGCAAACTATATATAACTAGTTTGATAGTAGCAATTAATTTCATATATGGTAGGTTTTTTAATTGAAGATAGAAGCTTTATACCAAATAAATAAGAAGGTTGAAGCAACGTGCAGTATAAAAAATAGTCATCTAAATTTCAACGATAAAATAACTGCACAGGTATATTAACTTAAAATTAGGAAACAAACTATATATGACTAGTTTGAACATAGTAATCATTAGGAAACATAGGTAGGTTTTCAAATTGAAGGTTGCACCTTCCCCTACTTACGCTGATTAAATTTGAAATCAGAAATGATTTCAATTAAATTTGCAAAATGTAAGACGAAAGTCTTTATTTTAACCTATTTGCCAATAACAACTGACGACTCAGTCGAATTGTCAATAAAAGCAGACACGTCGAGTAATCGTCAGCCAACATTAAAAGGACCAAAACGCGAAACGTAGTATTGGATCAGTAGCTGATGAGATCCACCAAAACTGAAATGTAGCGTGCTGCTGTTGGCCTTTAGATGAGATTAAAGTAGCTTGCAAAATAAAATAGTCATCAAAATTTTAATTTAAATAAATATAAAGAATTATTGGATCTGGATCAAAGAAAAGAGGAAAATTTTTATTGATATTTCGCTAACCTCTGCTAGCATCTTCAGAAAATTATGAAAAAATTTTAGCATTAATGCTAACAGAGGTTAGGGAAATATCAATAAAAAATTTCCTCATTTCTATGATCCAGCTCCAATAATTCTTTATTAATAATGGATCATTATCAACTATTTGAAATACATATTTTTTATATTTCAATGAAAGAAGCTTGAGATTTATTTGACAGTAAGCATTTCAAAGTTTTAAGCTTTTAAATAAAATGATTTGTTTATCTAATAAACAACTATATTATATAAATATATTAGATATTTATTATAGATATAGATGACAATTGAATAACATTTTAAACGTCAAAATTTATAAATACAGTAATTAACTAACCTCCATAACTTTCTTAATGTCTTCAATGTATATTGAGTATTCTCCTTTCTCGTCAACCGCCTTAAACGCACTGAGTATATTGTAGTTACCATGGACGGCAATACGCCTTAAAACATGAAGCGGATCTCGATCAAAGAGCTTCTCCAAGAATTGTGGAGATATGTAATCCAAATCAATATCATCTATAATTGTATATTTCGGATCTAAAATAAATAGGTTAAACGGGCTATCTCAAAAAATACAAGTATAAGATAAATAATGTAGTAATTTTTAGTTAATTTTTGATAAATATATAATTATTTTTATATAAAATATTATCTAGAAAGCTAAATCGAAAGGTTACTCTTTTTAAGAAGTAAAATAGTTACTTTAAAATGTATAATATTGAATTAAGGAGATTTTAATGAGTTATTAAACAAAAGAAAATTTAATAGATACGCGCACAATTAAATTAAATTTTCTTGTGAACAAACTATTGTATCTGGTCGCTATTGAGGATCATAAGTTTTTATAATTTATTATTAACTTTAATAATTTATAATCATTAAATAAGAAAATTAAATTTAATAAAAATTAAATAATTTTAATCAAATAAATAAAAATTAATTAATTTAATTAAATGATTATTTTAATTAATTTTTTGATTAACATTTCGAATTTTTAATTTTAAAATTAAAAAAAATTAAATTTTGCTTTTGTGATAAAATCAAAATATAAACATTTTAAATCGATGGTTTAAATCGTTATTTTTGTGTGATAACTCGTTTGACTTGAGTGGTTAAACTTTAGTCAGTGTACAAATCGATATCTTATTTACCTTATTATAGTAATTATCTTGCATAATTCAAAATATTAAAATAAATTATGGCAGTAAATTTAAATGCTCTTTAATAATAACATTTAATTACACCTGAAAATATTTGTTATGCATATATATAGTGATTAGGTGCTATTGAGATCATATGTTATCTCCTCTCTCAGTTCCCTCAAATTGCCTGTGAGAATTGTTAACAGGGTGAAGATTTTGCAGTACACCAAGCGATTCTTCTATGGAGACGATCATGATACACGCTAGTTCTACCCTATTACAAGTGTGCCTTAATACTCCAAACTTTCTCTTATCTTATATCGTGCTGCTTCCATCAAACTATTCAAAATAATTAAACGCGATCAAGATCTAGTGGTATACGCTGATGATACCACATCCCTGTTTTCTAAACGCAGGTGCAAGGATGTAGTCTCGGACATCAGCCGTTTCTTTTTAAGATTAAAATACCAGCTTCCCCAATCCAATCTTGTTCTCAACTCCTTTAAATCGCAGGTTGTGGTCTTTAATGGGACCCCTGCAACGAAGAAAAAGCTCAAGAGATTAGCAATCTCATATCTCTCTTCCATTCTGAATAATCAACCAATCCCGGGATTCTTGCATCGAGTAACATACCTGGAGTTTACCATTACGTCTAAATGGACGGCCGGATCAAACTTAAATAGGTTCAAGTGTCCTGAAGAAAGCTAGATGGATCCTGAAACGAGATCAGCGTATGTCGTTAAGCGTAAGTGTTGAGGTACGCCGTTGTGTATTGTGCAATCTCGGAATTAGTCTTCTTTTCTATAGGACGTCCCCCTAAGCAAAGACTAAGATTTCTGAAGCTCCTCACATCAATACTATCAACCATCGCCCGCCTCGACTGGATTCTCAGGTGGTTCAGTCGGAAGGCAGCGCGTTGGTGTGGTTGGTATGCACCTGATCCCACAAATTTGCTGACTTGCTGAAGACTGGAAATACCGAACGAGGCAATAATTACATCAAGCTATGTTTTCTCTTAACTTCTTATTTAGACCATATTTATTGTGTATATGTATTTATTTATTAAGTAAATCTTTATTGTTATGAAAATTTTGATTGTTTCTAAGAAAAGCCCTAGTTGAATTCTTAACGCCTGTATTTAATTCGTAATTAACATTTAATATAGTAGGTGAGCGTATCTTTGTATCTTTGTATATGCATTTTTTATTAAATAAATATTTATTATTATGAGATCATAAGTGTTCATAATTTATTATTAACTTTAATAGTTTCTACTTGTCAGTCGAACTGAAATCAAGCATGTCGCTTGCATATCATTGATTTACACACAATAATGTTCAAGTATACATTTTAGAGTTTCAAATCTTTACCTAAAGATTCGATACTGTATTCGATTTACTTTAGAGGCAAATCTTTGCCTTTAAAGTAAATATATTTGCGTGCTTTACTTTTCTACTTAAAAATATTGTAAATTTATATATTTAAATAACTATCACTACAAATTGATAGTTGTTTTCAATGCTCCTCATTAAGGCAAGAAGAAAACAAGAATAAAATTGCTTGAACGATAATAAAATTAGCAAGAAATCGAAAAATATAAAAAACTAAGACAAATTTACTTAAATAGTTTATTTTGTCAGGCGAACTGAAATCAAGCATGTCGCTTGCATATCATTGATTCACACGTCAATGCATGTTGCAATAATGTTCAAGTATATCATCTTAGAGTATCGAATCTTTACAAATATATATGCATTTAATTGAAGCTTTGCCTTTAAAGTAAATATATTTGCGTGTTTTACATTTCTACTTAAAAATATTGTAAATTTATACAAGTTGATAGTTATTTGCAATGCTCCTTATTAAGGCAAGAAGAAAACAAGAATAAAATTAGCAAGAAATCGAAAAATATAAAAAACTAAGACAAATTTACTTAAAATAATAACTAATAATCACAAGTTAATTCAACAAAGTTTTTAAATTAAAAGACTTAATTCTGCTTCAATACAGACGTAGAAGATTGCATTAGGAATTGTGATGTTTACCTTAAAAGTTGCTTTAAGTTGCTAATTTAATATGATACAAATCGTAATTTAAAAATCTGAATTTAAAAATTCATTGATTATTTCTAAGACAAGCCCTAGTTGAATTCTTAACGCTTGCATTTAATTCGTAATTAATATAGTAGGTGATCTTATCTTTGTAAGAAATCTCAAAATTCATTAGATGGACGTAGTAACTGGATTGTAAACTGCATATTTTATATATTTTAATTGATATTATTTAAATTGACATTATCGTTAGATGATTCCATTTTGATTGTACTGTTTAACATTATAAGGAAATTGAAAGCGCAAAGTCATTTAAAACGTAAAATGCTGAGGAGATGCCCTGTTAAAGAGCACAAACGTCAAATTTGAAAGGATAAAATGAGCAGCTATTAGTACAGAAATGTGAATCATTCAAATCTCAATACACGTTTAATACGGTAAGTTAAGAGTATTTCAATTGACGACTTAGCATAATAATTTATTTTTTAATTAAATACTTCAAATCACTTATAATTTATATAATTTAATTAAACTTTAAGTATAGCAATTTAAAAGTCATAATGCTAGTAACGATACTACGTAATAAATTTAGCAAATGCAGTGAAGTAATTCCGTAATAATTTGTTCATAATGAATAAACCATTTACTTTTCTATTCAAAATAATAAATTTAAAATAGTAAAGACCTTGATTTCATATCTAAATTGCATATCTAGATTGTTAAAGTACTTATTTTATTTTCTGCAGAATTACAAATATCATTTCAATATTCAAAGTAAATAACTTCTTATTTACATTTTATTACATTTTAACAATTATTTATTTCATTATTTAATTATTAAACTTTGAACTAGCATTATTATGCTTTGTTTATTTTATAATTATATTAAATACGTAAACTCAGTTAGCTGATTTAATTATTTAACTTGAATATATTTTTTACGAAATCGATTTTTTTTAATTTTTTAATCTTAAAACGTTTAAGATTAATTAACAGAATGGAGATTAATTATAATTAATTATATTCAGATTAATTAATTCTAGAATTAATTAATTTATAAGACTTATTAATCTTGAAAATTAATTATCTTGAATAAAATATTTAATATGTAATTTATTTTTACATACATTTAAAAAATAAATATAAAAAACATATTTTTAAATTGATTATTATCAATAACAAATTTTACCGTTGACGAAAATTATTTTTCATAAATGATTTAGTTTCATACTAACCATATTTATGCTCTCGACTATAATGACCACGCTGTCCTTCGTACACTGCTGTAAATTCTCGATATTGTTCATTTATTGTCTTACATGAATCAATAAAATCGTCGTTAACCATCACTCCCTATTACTCAAATTTTAGTACTTTTCAAAATATTGTTTAATTTAGTTATAGCTTCAAATTTGAAAATAAAATTTAATCTATTGGTTAAATTTATATATTATCAATTTTCCCAGAGACGTTATAGAAATATGTCTTTGAATTTTTTCTAACAGCTCTTGGTATGAGTGGGTATTTTAAGCTACCTTTGAGATAGGCAATTAGCAATTTAATCTTTTATTCCGCAATGAATGAAAGTTTGATGCATTAATGATTTTTATCATTTAACTTCATTATGTATAAAAATTTATACATAAAATATGTATAATTCGTATTCCTAGAATCTATGTGAAGACGTTTGTATAAAAAAGAAACATATCTTCCTTGATAGAAACTAGAAGATCAGCGTATGGAAACTTGTATTTGGAGTTGCCAATCAGGGTGATGATTCAAAGAGCACAACGTGAAAAACCGATCAATGGAAAACCGAAAAGAATCATATCCTCATTGATGGAAACTAGAAGATCATTGTATGACAACTCGTATTTGAAGTAATGTATTTAGGCAATCGGGTTGATGATGCAAAGAGCACAAAGTGAAAAACCGATAATCGCACAGAAATTTAGAAGTGAGAACTTTTATTAGTTCAACCACATATTTTATTTCTTCATATTTGATGCGTTTAATTTCGTCGTAGTCAAAAGCAGCGTGACTGACAGAGGACTAGATTTAGCAAGTGGTTAAATACGGCGATTTTTTAGAGCGTGCGCTTAAATATCGCCTCTAAAACCATATTTCTGCACCTGTTACTATTTTAAATAGAAGTTATGGCTTAATTCATTTAAGTCCATGTTTTACATCGACGACATGGCAAACCATCTTATAGTCTAACGGTTAGATAGTCAAGAACTGCGTTATTTATCGTAACCGTTGCTGATCCACTCTTATAAGATGTGAAAGTCTTGCAGGCGAATCACAAATGCATCGTTCACAATATTCATCTAGTATTTCCCACAGCTACCTGATGGATATCGCATTCTTGAATTAATTAGCAAATAACATATGGTTTTGTTTCTCAATGGTAAGGCTTGTAACCAGATTAAAGTCATTCTGATTTCTAAATTGAACTGCTTCAACCGCTGATCTCGAGATTTCTTCTAACTGCTCCTATTATTAATATGATAATGAACTTTATTAACCTAAATTCCGCCTTTCGGCTTTAGGGTATAAAAAACATCAATAATTACAATTTGTATAAACCACGTTACAGGCATAAACACAACTGTATAATCCAGATTTTTGGAACTAACGTAGATAAAATCAGAATGGTCAGTGACCTCTAAAGCGTTCGTTGATTGATAAAATTTTCACAGTGCTCACTGTCGAATGTATATCACGAGTTTATCTACTTCCGTAAACGACAACTTCGTCAAATTGGGGCATTTAAAAACATGACTCATCGACGAACACGATTGATCGTAAAAATAGCATATACAACATGGTCCTCTTTTGTTTATAGGGATCCGTATTCTGCAAATTGTATCATGAAATCCATGTATTGATACACACCAGACCAAGGGTCGTTTGGTGTATCCAGGCAATCGCCAATTTTCTTGCTGGTTAGCCGGTGAAAGATATAGGTCCAAATCTATATTATCTTGCAGCTGCACATAATTTAAGCGGAAAGCTTCTGTCACAGGAAGTGCTAAACGGGCGCGTACAAATTCAGAAACCGGTTTTACTTTTGCTAATACCACCACTGACCAGGATGAGCATCTGTTAGAGATCCCTAATATAAGATCCCTAATTATAAGTAATATAATTAATATTAAATGTAATTAATATTTTTTATATTTTTCACGTTTACAATAGTACGTAGTACATTGAAGTTGAAAATAAAATTTTATTCTCTCAAATATTTATAAATTAAAATGCTCTTTTAGAATGTATGAAGTCAGTTTATTTTTTGATCTTTGTTATTGTTCATTGACTAATTTAATAGAAATGTAAATGTCATCTTTGCAGAAATAATTGTTTACCGAATATCGTTATCATAAGATGAAGTAGAGTGCCCTCACTAGTGGATCAAATCGTTTACAGAAATACGTCAAATAATCAGATTGATATCAAAGAACGCTCTTGTCAAGTATAACGGTGTGCATGAATGTTATCACTGAAACAAGTGAATTGTTGGCCCAGACAATGTTGATATCAAAGCCTCATTCTTATTTGTTTAATAAATCAGATAGCTTAATAAAAATACAAACTCATCGTAAATATATAATAATATTAAATTTAAAAATATTATATGAATATAAAATATAAAATATAAATAATCGTAAATGATTATTTACTATGATTATTTGCAAATCAGGTGCATTTAATTATTACAAATATAATTTATTACCTGATCCACATCAACCTACATATTTTCATCTTAAATTATTATTTACAATGCAAATAATGATTAGTGATTAAATGGCATAATCATCCTTTTAAAAACATCTCAACATAGAGCGAATGGAGGTATGAAAGTTTATTCCAAGACTAATCAGGTGATCACATTGTAATTTGAATCAACATAATGGGATGTACATTCTTTTTAATTATTTTTCTATATTCTTTTTTATTTCTTCTTTAAAAAGATAGCGTTTAGTCATACCATTCAGTAAAAAAATTAAGTTTCAGATCGACCGGATTAGCTGCCTAATAACCTTGATCTCCTGGATCGAATAAGCAATGGTTGTTACAACCTTATTCCTGTTGTCCTTAAATGATTTGAGCAACTACCGAGAAAAAACTCTCAAATTAATCACCACGGGCCCTCTATTGCTCAACAGCTAAATACATCTTCAACGTTTTACTAGTCAACCGGTAATTTTACAGACCTTCTGCTTTAAATAATCCACAGGGATACTTAATAAGACTTCCGTGGTGAATTAAGGGAGGTATCTTAAAATAAAATATCATTTTGGCATAGTTAGAATAGTATTTTTAAGCTGACACTTCTTTTTTGGTAAGTTTAAGCGGTTTTCGAAACTTACACTAGCAGCGGGCCAACGCTATTTTATCGATTTTACAGTTATTTAATCAATCCAACTCTAACAAAAGTTAAGATAATCCGCCTCCCTTATTTTAGGAATGTAACATATCTCTTTAACTGCAGCTGAGCAGCTATATGATAAATATTGTTGTTCTTTATCCTTGTTTTCATTTGGGCGATATTTAAGGGAAATAAATTTGTTAATTAGCAGAAGAGATAATCTGAATGAATTGATTATCTTACACTTGACATATAATATTTTATTAGGTTACTAATCCGGGAAAAATCACTCTCTGCTTACTCCGTACGCTGGTGCTGATCGGATTTGAACTCAGGACGTCTGTATCACGATTCAACGCTACATCCACTAGGCTGGCTGTGGAAATAAAGAAAATAATTATGTTAATTAGTAGAAGAGATAATCTCAATGGATTGATTATCTTACACGTGAGATATAACATTTTAACAGAAAATATACACTTGTCTTAGTTTATGAAAGTCTATTTTTCCCAAATATCTTGTCTTGGTTTTGAAAGGTCGAGAAAATGCGCGAAAATTCACTCTCTCCAAATTATTTTTTCATCATTGTTTTAAAAATAAATATTTGTCTTGAACCGAAGATATACTTTGCTTTTAGAATACATTACTAAACCTTTAAAAATTATGCGCTTAACTCCACTCGAATTTATCATATTGACTCTTTGATACCTTCAGGCAAACCTTCTTGAAGGAATAATTAAAATTTCGTTATATCATCAAGTTGAGCAAACGTAAAGGGAGCATTGCTTGTATTAATCCTTGTCAGACTTCCTCTGAATGAATAATTATAATCTCGCAATGTCAACATTTTACGAAAAAATAAATCAGTTATCAACATTCGATAGCACAAGGAATGTTTATGAGAAGAGAAATCCTGCAATTTTCATATGAAAGATATGTGATCCATATTTCGATCCTGAACTTCCTAACATCCATTGTGCTATCACACTGTTGTCATTATAATAGCCATCAGGTTTTTGAAACTGCTTTCTTGACTTATCATTGCGCTTTACCGTATTAATTTAATCTCTTAAAGTGTGGGCAATTTATTTCTACAAGATATCATATAACAAATTTGAATCGTTTCAAAGGGGTAAACCAACAATAGCGAGTGGCGACATCTTGAGGGTAACCTGGTAACACCACTTGTTGTGTAAAACTCAACTCAAATCTCGCATGACGAGCATACTTTTACACGAAATTATCTTAATGATCTTAAAAATAAATCCAAAAAAGTTGTGTATATAACTAGTTTTGTGTGAGTTAACAGCATTAGTCAGCCTTGAATTATATTACTAATAGGCAATTGATTGTAACGTGATTTCCATCAGGTAAAGAAATTTACCCTGTGGAAATATACCTAGTATTAATTTACCTGATGGACATTACGTGTGCTCATCAAAACCCCGATTTCTCTCAAATCTTTTGTCACAATCTATTTATCCGTATAAACTCCTCTTGCGAAATAAAGATATTGTAGTATTTTCTGGTGATATACATTCTTATGACGAAGGTGCAATTATGATGTCTTATTAATTTACCTGATGGACATTACGTTATAATATATTTAGTGCTCATCAAAACCCCGATTTCTCTCAAATCTTTTGTCACAATCTATTTATCCGTATAAACTCCTCTTGCGAAATAAAGATATTGTAGTATTTTCTGGTGATATACATTCTTATGACGAAGGTGCAATTATGATGTCTTATTAATTTACCTGATGGACATTACGTTATAATATATTTAGTGCTCATGAAAACCCCGATTTCTCTCAAATCCTTTGTCACAATCTATTTATCCGTATAAACTCCTCTTGCGAAATAAAGATATTGTAGTATTATCTGGTGATATACATTCTTATGACGAAGGTGCAATTATGATGTCTGAAAACAGCCATTCTGTTTGGAAAAATAGAATGGCTGTAGAATAGTAACTTTTCTTTGGAAAAAGAAAAGCTACTTATCTGATATTTCTCTAACCAGTTTGGAATCACCAGCGATAATCTTCAACGGCATCCTTCAACTCGATGAAAACTAGCAGTAATGTTTACCTGAGAGGTCGCTAGATAAACCAAACCACAGAGAGGTCGCTTAGTTAATTTAGCAATAGATAAAAAGCACTGCTCTTTTCATGAGAACAACTCACGGAATAATAAATAACACGAATAATCAATACATAGGAATAAAAATTAAAATAAGTAACGAATATGAAGTTCAGAAATAAGAATGTTTTAAAAATCGAGCAATTTTGAGATTAAAAAATTAAATTAATAAAAGTTTTTAACGATCAAAGCGTTTAGTGGAATGTGTAAAAATCACCTTTAATTTAAGTAGCTTCAATTGTGATTCAGATGAACAAACAGATTGTGCAAGCAAAAGACTGCCCAGTGTTCCGATACTGTTGTTACTCAGCTAATAAATGAAATGTTTCATTCAATCAAATTCTTAATTTAGTTAACCGAACATTAGAAAAAGTATGACTTAATGTTGTCGTCATTAGAGAGAATCATTTTTATAAACAATTTTCTTCTGATAAAAAACATTGGCAGAAGTGGTAATTGATAAAACATTGGCAGAATGTTTTATTGTCACTGCAATACCGCAGGTGTAGTGTATCTAATGCAATGTACATGTGGATTGCAGTATATAGGAAAAACATATCAAATGTTAAAAACTAGGTTTAGGCAGCACATAATATACAGCATAATAGTCAAACTATATTTCATAAACATATGAGATTAATAGGACATGATATTAAAAACTGTAAATTATTTATTTTAGAACATATTATCGAAGAAAACATTTCAATATTAAATCAAAAACTATTAGAAAAAGAAGATTTTTGGATTAAAACGCTTAATTGCATGTACCCATTAGGATTGAATGACGTGGTACAAGGAATTGGCGGAAGTAGTATAGTAAATAATAAACAACTATATAATAATAATCCGGTTAAACGCAAACCAAGAAGTCATGTCGATAAAAGGAATAACAAGAATAGACTTAAAAATATTAAACAAGATGAGTATATTTATGAACTATTAGAAATATTAAAACAACTTTTAAGTGATAATAAGATAAAATATCTTTATGTAAATATAAGAAGTTTTTCTAAAGATATCATGTGTTCAATAAATCAAAAATTAATTAATGATTATGATAGGTTAAGTTGTATAATAGACAGTTATCGTAATATAAAATACTATAATCGGACAATAAATGTTAAAAATAACAATAAAAAATATACACTGACCATAAAATTCATTAATAAATGTATAGATAACATAAATATACGTATACTTTTGAATAATTCTAAAAGTAAAGAAATAATAGGGTCAGATTTAAGTAAATATATTTCTAAAATCAGGTATAAGTTGTTACAGCTATTAGGACGATTAAACGATTATGATAGGTAAAGTTGTATAACAGGACCTGATATTAAAAACGGTAAATTATTTATTTTAGAACATATTATTAAAGAAAATAAGGCAATATTAAATCAAAAACTAGTAGAAAGATAGATTTTTGGATTAAAACGCTTAATTTCATGTACCCACTAGGATTGGATGACGTGATACAAGGAATTGGTAGAAGTAGTATATTAAATAATAAACAACTATATTATTATAATCCGGTTAAACGCAAACCAAGAAGTCATGATTTATAGGAAATGATATAAAATGATGTAAATTATTTATTTAGATACATTTTATTGAAGAAAATGTCAATATTAAATCAAAAACTAAAGAAAGAAAATATAAGTTTACGTATTTTATACTATATATAAATAAAAATAAAGATGAATAATAAATAATTATATATGATTTTATAGAGTTATAAAATAACACTATTTTATAGAGTTGGACGTTCGGTTAGACGTCCTGTTAGGGACAAGTCAGGAAGTCATGGCGATAAAATAATAAGAAAAATAGATTTAAAAATATTAAAAATGAAACATATATGAACAATTTGAAATATTAAAGCAACTTTTAAGAGATAATAAACTAAAGGATAGTATATAAAAGGTATAAACTCTTACCACCATTAATAGGAAAAATTTGTAATTATAATAAAGAATTAAAATCAATATGTAACGATAATATTAGAAACATTATAAAAACTGAATACAGTTGCAAAAGTCTTAATTTTGATAAAAATAAATGAACATATATGCATTCATAATCTAGAATTAATTAAAAATTGTGAATTAAGGAACATGCGATCAAAAAGGGTATAAATATAGATTAAATAATAATAACAATAAAAATAAAATTTACAATTTGTTATAAAACGACTTAAAAACAATAACTGTCTAATAAATGTTAGTAATAAATGTTAATAATAACAATAGAAAATATACATTAACCATAAACTTCATTAATAAATGTATAGATAACATAAATGTAGCCGGACTTTTAAATAATTCTAAAAGTAAAGAAATAATAGGGTCAGATTTAAGTAAATATATTCCTAAAATAAGGTATAAACTCCTACCACCATTAGGACGAAAAATTTGTAATTATAATAAGAATTAAAATCAATATGTAACGATAATATTAGAAACATAATGGAAACAGAATGCAATTGTAAAAGTCTTAGTTTTGATAAAATAAATGAACACATATGTACCCATAATCTAGAATTAATTGAAAATTGTGAATTAAGGAACATGCGATCCATTTTTACAGTTCGTTATATAATGACTTTAATGCTTACTTTGCTATGCTGATTTTTTTATAAGAATTAATAAATTTAATTTTGATAACTTTTTAGAAAAACACACGAAGAAAATAACAAACAATTATAAATGAAAGATAAAATTAATAAAGATATGTATATGAACTTACTAAATTAAAGATAACTATAAAATTACAACTATTAATAAAGCTAGTAATAACTGTCTTATATGCAAAAAGCTTTATTATGATATACTGATGAAAAGAGCTAATTATAATGATTTAAATGTAAATCCAACATATGAACGTAGTGAGTTGAGTTTAGAAACAATTATTACAAGTCACTGTTCTATAATGGATAAAAAGGGTATAAAGGTTGAATCAGATAATAAAACTATACCTATATTATATTGGAATCCAAAATTACATAAAAATTCAATAAAACCTAGTTCATATGTAGTGCGTTTAAATGTACATTAAAACCACTTTCTGTCTATATGAATAAAATACTTAAAGTAATTAAAGCACATTTTAAAAAAATATTGCAAGGTAATCGAAATTAATACAGGTATAAAACACTATTTCAGTATTAATTCTACAACAGAATTTTTAGAACAGAAAAAGGAATAAATTTTCAGAATATAAATACATACGATTTTAGTACGCTTTATACAAATCTAGATTTAGCAGATATTTAAGAAGCGTTAGACAAGTTAATTAATCTTATATTCGGAAAAATATATACATATGCATATCTATATATTTGTTGAGATATTTCCCGATCTCTTCGACTAACTTGTATTTTAGCTGGCTACATAATAGCTTCAGCTATCAGGTCGCATTACGACAGAAAGCATGCTGTCTAGACAACTCCACAGAGCGGGACTCATCAGTGGACGTCTCTGTATCATCGTTGTTTCGTCCCTCAGCATGCACTATATTGACGATACACATGGTGGTTCTCTATCAGATTGAAATGAGTCATTGAAATCGTCTTGTTGGTAGTCGATTGAATTTCATTTTGTTGAGATATTTCCGGACCTCTTCGACTAACTTGTATTTTAGCTGGCTACATAATAGCTTCAGCTATCAGGTCGCATTACGACATAAAGCATGCTGTCCAGACAACTTCACAGAGCGGGACTCATCAGTGGACGTCTCTGTATCATCGTTGTTTCGTCCCTCAGCATGCACTATATTGACGATACACATGGTGGTCCTCCATCAGATTGAAATGAGTCATTGAAATCGTCTTGTTGGTAGTCGGTTGTCATTGAAATCGTCTTGTTGGTAATCGGTTGAAATCGTCTTGTTGGTAACCGACTACCAACAAGACGATTTCAATGACTCATTTCAATCTGATGGAGAACCACCATGTGTATCGTCAATATAGTGCATGCTGAGGGACGAAACAACGATGATACAGAGACGTCCACTGATGAGTCCCGCTCTGTGGAGTTGTCTAGACAGCATGCTTTCTGTCGTAATGCGACCTGATAGCTGAAGCTATTATGTAGCCAGCTAAAATACAAGTTAGTCGAAGAGGTCCGGAAATATCTCAACAAAATGAAATTCAACCGATTACCAACAAGACGATTTCAATGACTCATATCTATATCCATAGATATTATATCCATATTTTATAAAAATTAAACCATCTAGTAAATATAAATATATGAATAAAATTGAATTTATAGAATTCTTAAATATTGTGATAAATCAAAATTATTTAAAAGTAGGAACAACTACATTTAAAATGTAACTCCATGTCACTTCTAGATCGCTATTTTAGCATCCAAGTGATGAATTACTCGGCAACACTCATCACTATAATGATGTATCCACTACGCAGTTCGTAGATCGAAGCCAGTTTCAATAGGCAACGACATTGAACATGTTACGAATTCCATCCAGAATTCTGGTCGTTGTTTAATTCCACACATTCAATCTTTACTTATATATGCCGAATCAAGTTTCAATTCGACGAGTGAAGCGAACAGTAAGCAACAATGTGCGGAGTAGATAAAGATGGTCTGAACAGTAAACGTTATGGTTCAAGAGCGAAAGCCTCAGACATTGAAGCAACGGAACATAGTTCGATGATAGAGAGCCATCAACTCTCTCTCTATTCTATTTATTTCAGACGTTTCGATATTATCTTTTTGGTAACTAACAGAATCTAATGTTCACTTAATTATTATAGGAAGAAAACATCTGTCCAGCAACAATTTAAAAACATGTTTATCCTCGTTTTTACGTAAAGATTTAGTGCTGCAATATTTGGATGACCTTAAGAAATTTGAACTGAGGCCGACAATTTATATGCTTTTGGAGCAGCTGATGCCCAATGACAGACAAGAGAAGGCACGCTAGGTTTCCGTTATACTGTCGTGTTAATTCCCAATTCAACACTGGAAGGCTGCATCAAGGAAATGAAACTCACCGTCTTCATCGGGGTCTAACTGCCACTGTATACGGGGGTCATACGCATTAATGTCTATCGACAATGCATTATCATTTATTTGTGTACCCTCGACATGTGAAGATATGTTGATATCTCAACATATCGGCACCATAATGCGAATTTGTCGATAATAGAAGTAGCAGATAATTCCCAGCACCTTATGCATATTTCAGCCAGGGTTAGTCCTAACGGGATGTCCATAGTAACTCCATCTATTCGTATCATAAAATGCACCCTAAAAAGAAAATGGGCTTAATGAGGGCAAAAATATAGTAGTGTGGACCACTTAGATGCAACTCGATGCAACTATTAGACAATAAATCAGACGCCATTATTATTGTTCGGCCAAGGGATTCATTAGTGAACAAAGGCACAACATTTGCTGATATCATAAGGTAATCCTTTGCTAGTTGAAATCCTTTCAATTTATCTATAAACATAATATCATCGTTTACATTATACCTCCAATTTGGAAGAATCACTTCTTTCAGAAAATCATTAATTTCTTTAGCTAGGGAATGGTTGTATGTTCCATAGCTGGCTATAATGGCCCTATACACTCTTCGGATTTGTGCACCTTAGCATTGAGGTACAAAAAACCAGAATGAGCTGATGCACGACGAACCCTCCAATATGAGAAATTAGATATTTTGCAGGATTTATTTAGTTCCAAGAGTACCTTGTTTAATTTTGTAGTTCTCATCTTCGTGGGATCTTTCTTTAATTTATCAAATCGTTTAAATATATGTAATTATATATTTAATAAACTGCATTTTTATAAAAATTATTTAATTTTAGTTTAATTTTGTAAATAAACATTTGAATGTTGAAATTTGTTGCTTTAGAATTTATCTGAAAGCGTTTTTATAATGTACATTTAACTATTAACTTGGAATAGTATTTCGTAATTAAATTAATATCGTTTGGTGTCTTTTATCTTATGTTCAGTGAATGGTGTATGAATTGATTACGCAATCTTAAAATTTTATACACAATTTCGTCAACCTATATTTTAAAATTCTATACGTAAGCATGTCAGAATAGTGAAGCATACTTATATTGCATTTTTAATTACATTTCTTATACGAGTGAATGTTTTAGTTGGAGTGATTTGACATTTTAAACACTAAATTATTCTAGGTATTTTGGTGTTAATTGTCTAAACCTAGATAGTTCGTTTGCTAATTACACGAGCACAACTAAAAATGATATAATGGAATTAGTCAGCATTGAAATATTAATAGGAGTCGGCTCTGCGTTTATCTTTGCGGTTCTGATAAGTATATATTACATACATTTTGCTAGAAATAGAAAACAGAAATCCCAAGAAGATGAGTGTCCAACAAGTGACTTAACTGGAATACGTTTAAAAGAAAATTTTATTTTGGAGAATCATTCAAACAAAATTTCAAGCGAAGAAAAGATTAATATGGAATATGAATATATTAAACAAAAATATGAATTGAAAAATAATCAAGTGAATCAGCTAGAAATTCAGGACAATAAAGTTCAAACGGAAGAACAATTTTAAAAATGTTCATTACTTTATTTCCTTGAAAATAAAATATTTATATTTTTATAATAGTCACAATTTATTTTAAACTTTAACAAGTTATAGAAATTTTACACACATCGGCGTAGAACTGATTATGTGCTTGCATTGATTGATTTTATTTTCATAAATTGATTTTTACTTTCATTGATTGATTTTATAAAGTATTACATTGCCTGTGTTTTGCAGTCTGAATTAAACGATCTTTGGACTAAATTATTCGAGTCCTTTAGACTCTTCTCATTTATATAATACTAAGTATTATATATGAGGTATTAGTATATATTATATGCTAACTTAATATGCTAACCAATATTTCGACTGTCCGAGCAGAACTCTTCAAATGATCTAAAATTACAATATTACATAAATACAGGTAGTACACAAGTTATACGAACAACAAAGAAGCGTAATAATTCGGAAATCCGGGATAGTTCAACCCGTATATATAACTAAATGACTAAATGGGAAGAAGATACATAACTGAATGGGAAGAAGATATTTACGAGTATCTCCCGAACCCAGGGCACTGGTTGTGATCTGCCAACGGGGTTTTTGCTGTATTTGAAAAAGACCCAGAAGTGTTTGATGTAAGAACGATGCTCACTCTGAAAAATGCACCAATAAAACAGTTGTATTAGCTTTTTGGGTGTTCAAGTCTATAGACATTAACTCTCAATAAACACGATGGTATATAGACAACCTCTCATACCGTGGGCACTACCTCCTTGCTCATCTCATAGCCCCGCCCATCATAAGATATCTGCCCTTACAGCCAAAACATAAATTATTCTGTTGCGTTACCTATATCAAACGCGCTGAGTGCGGCACAATTTGGAAGATGCTACATAACTGTAACTTCCCAGAATAGACAATTTAAAAGTCATCCTTTTGATCCAATTAATAAAGATACGTATACAGAACTTTTTAAATTAACGGATAACTATATAATAACAACTATTATGCACACATAATCTAGAATTAATTGAAAATTGCGAATTTAGGAAAGTGTTATCTAAAGAATACATAGATTAAATAATAACAATAAAAATAAAATTTACAATTCGTCATATAATGAACTAAAAATGCATACTTTGGTATGCATTTTGGTATGCATCAAATTTGACTTTTAAATTTAATTTTTTATAAATTTAAATTTAAATTTATTTTATAAATATCCTCTGAGATATAATATTATAAATCGATTAGTCTTCGTAATTGGCTCGAAATAGGATCCTTATGTGTGATCATTATGTTATCCTTATATGCGATCAAGATGGTATTATCAATGAAGTTGGTGGCAAAGTTTGATTTGACTTTAATAAATTTAAATTAAATTAAAATTTGGCATAATTGTCTGTAAAATTATCGAGCAAGTCAATGGTACCTAAATTTGCCCATAAAACGTATCAAGCGAAATTATTTTACATTAAATTACAAGACTGAAGATATATAGGTTTTGACTGCTATCTGTCGTAAATTTAATATTTTGAATATTTTTCTTTATGATTGTAACTTTTTGCATTTGCTTTCGAAATGCAAAACATTTAGTTTACCATTTCGCTGGTAAAGACATCTTGAATTCAAAGAGAAACACCTTTTAAATTATTTTTCTGATAATTTATTGCAGTTCGAACGTATTGATTACGCGGTCTCACTTTCTGTAAACCAAAAATTATAAATAGAATCGGAAAATCTACAAATTTAAATGGTAAAAGATACAGGTTGTCATACAAGATAAAAATGTATTCAATGTATTCTATAAGTATTCAAAGTATTTAAAATATTTAATATATTCTAAAATTCTATCTCTTAAATATTTTTCTTTACTATACACATAGTTGGAAATACAATCTAATTAGTTATTAATTCAATATTAATAGATTAGATTAATATTGGATTAGTAATAGATTAAATATATTAGATTTTTTATAAAAGCTCATTTTCCTAAGTAAAGATCAAGTAATTTTATTTAACTGTGGCCTAAACTTGTTTTATCTTCAATCGAAAATTGCACATTTTATTTAAGATTGAAAAAATTATAATATAATAAATTCAATAATAATTGAATTATTATTAAATTATTATTTAATAATTTAATAATAAATTCATAAATAGTAGCCTTAACAATAATGTCTTAATTAACATATAATTATGCCTTAAGTGTTAACTTGTAGTTAAGAAGCTCAAAAATTATAAGAGCAGAAATTAAAACTTAGCAAATTGCACATTTATTTTATTTAAGATTAAAAAAATTATAATATAATAAATTCAATAATAATTGAATTATTATTAAATTATTATTTAATAATTTAATAATAAATTCATAAATAGTAGCCTTAACAAAAATGTCTTAATTAACATATAATTATGTCTTTATGTAGTTAATAAGCTCAAAAATTATAAGAGCAGAAATTAAAACTTACCAAATTGCACATTTATTCTATTTAAGATTGAAAAATTATCATATAATAAATTCAATAACAATTGAATTATTATTAAATTAAATTATTATTTAATAATTAAGACAAAAATGAATATAAGAAAAATTAATAAGACAAAAATAAATTCATAAATAGAAGCCTTAACAAAAATGTCTTAATTAACATATAATTATGTCTTAACTGTTAATTTGTATTTTAAATAACAATATTGTCTTAATTAATTATACATATCATTATGTCTATATAACAATAATGTCTTAATAAATAAGACATATCATTATGTCTTAACGTTCAACTTGTAGTTTAAAAGCTTAAAAATTATAAGAGTAGAAATTTAAACTTACATCTAGCGTATTTAGTTGTTGATTCTTTGATAAATGTTCAGCAAAGATAACCGTACCTTGTTCAGTAATATCAATAGATCTAATAATAAGTTTTTGCAATATTTGATTGCTCGCTATGGCCTTTCCAATTTGCGTTAGGCCAATGTCGTGAAGAACGTTAGATGACAAGTTCAGAATTTGTAATGACTCATTTTCCTTAAAAATGAGTATATTCTTGATAAAATGCTCATTAAATTATGTTGTTTAAAACATATTTTTATATTATAATTTATTAAATAAATTTTAATATTAAATAAAATATTCATTTATTATAATAAATAATATTAATAATATATTATAATAAATAATATTATAAAAAATAATATTAAATTATTTATTATAATATAATAAATAATTAGAAATTATTTTTTAAACATATAATTGTTTTATTTTACATAAAATTGAAGATTTAACATTTTGATTTAGATAACTCTATCGTAACAGTGATTGATTCATAATATTTTACAATGCTAGACTGTAGAAATTTAAAGGAAAATGTGTATTATTTATATTGATTTTAATATTGGATTATATCAGTGATTTCCAAACAAAAGGATCTGCTGAGAACTATTCTATAATTTATGTAGTCCTAAGAACTATCATGTTAATATCAAGTAGCATGTAAATGCTTAAAATATATTATCACTTGAGACATCATTCTTATATATACGATGATTTTATATATGGGGATTAACTATGTATAATGTTGTAAAAAATTATAAACAACTTATACATCGTTTCGAACATTTGTATCTAAATAATCTCGATATTCAAAAATACTTATATATTAATCAAATTTATATTGATCTTAAATGTATTTTCGTTACAATAAATTGGTTTTGCTAGGATCGTAGTTTGGCAAGTCAGGCACGATTTTTGGTGACTTCCTGATTACAAATCATGGTGATCTGGCAAGACAGTCGCAGCAAACGCTAGTGTTGAACCGCCAAAGAAGGAGCGAGTTGTCAAAGAAAATATCGACGATGAAGAAATGAGCATTTATATTTGCAATTATATTACAATATTTGTGCATTTTGTGTTTCTTACATCACAATAAATACAAAAAATCTACAAAAATGCATAGATATAATTACCTCCAATGCTTCTGCAATATAAAATACATCCGTATCCACTATATGATTAAGGGACAAGTCAATCATTTCCAGACCGCAATGTTTTTCACCTAGAAACAAATATAATCTCCTCACAATTTGAAAATACATTTACATCTATAAAATAATTATATGCTAGTATTTCTTCTTGGTCTCCAATTCATACAAAATAGGTTTATATCTTCGTGTAAAATATAAAATTAAGTATAATAAAATTAAGTAAAATTAAGTATAAAATACGGTATAATTACATTCAAATGATAAAACATAAATTATAATACATTTATACTAAAACTAAAATTATATTACCTGACCAGGTAATATAATATACATTTCTGTATATTTCTTTCGGTAGGGGATCGTATTCTAACGATCTATTAGAAACCTACCCGATGTGTGTGATCCGCTAGCCGGATCACTGTTTTTCATGCTGCCACTTGCAATGGATGTTTTTAATTAAACTTGATTGCATCTGTAAGCTAAAATTCTTCTGGTTGTTGTACGACATTATACTCACAAGTATTGTTTTTATTCTTGATACATCAGGACACTACACCCAGGCTGATTAATAGCCTCCTGCTGTATAAAGAATAGGAACAATACTTGTATTATAAATATTTATACTATAATAGAAATATAAAAATGTTATATACGATGCTATTAAATATCATATGTGCATTGTAATATTATATATAATATTGTACCTTAATTTACTTGAAAGTTATTTAAAATCAAACCTAACTCAATGTAGAAATGCAAATTTAATAAAATTGATAGTGTTTATAACAAAAATGTATTGAACAATCAATTATTTTATATTCGAAATATTCGTTACTTTAATCAACAATACTGTCTGTGATGCTTACGAAGTGCTTGTCCTATTGCTTTACATGTTAATTTGCTTAATTGATTGCTTGCGAGACGCAATGCCTTTAAATCAAAGCCATTCTATTTTGATTGAACGATGTAAAATAATTAACATTCGCTTAAGGTTAGTACCTTAAGTATTATTGCCATTGAATTTGAGCATCTATCCGTAAGATCACATTCTAAAGTAAATGATTTGCAAAATACTTATTAAATTATTTAGGTAAACCTGAGAAATCCAGAAATGACAAACTAACTTGTTCGTTATTCAGAAAATTTGCCAGGTATTTAAGACCAGCGTCTTTAATTTTCGGATTTCTACTAAAATCCTAAAATTGCATTCCTTATTTTAAATTTGACAATTTGTAAAATTAGAAATAATTAAAACTGGTGAACAGATTAATGAAGACATATTCGGTTGTTTCAAAGTTAAAGCAATAATGAATAACTAACATTGATTTAACTAAGCAAAATAAAGATTTTAGAAATAATTTCGATATTTTATCAAATTAAAAAATAATATGAATTCATCAAATCATACTTAGCTGGAAATCCAGACTTAGCTACGTGTTCTAAACATAATAATTTTTATATTTGTCCAGAAATCTAAATTAATAAAAAGCATTACCTATCGCATCCCCCAATTAAGAAAGTATTCTTATTACAGCCTTTGTATATAATAAGATTCTAAATAATAGCTTCACAGTTATTATCTGCACATTCATATATCAATATGAATTTTATTTCTAATTAATTAAATAAATTTTATTGTCTGATGATATCAATTAGGGTTATTTGATATTTGACAGCATAATTATCACAATTGTCAATATTACAATGTTACAAATATTTATATGAATTTTATTTCTATCTGCAAATTCATATATATATGAATGCATGTATATCTAAATATATGAATTTTATTTCTAATTAATTAAATAAATTTTATTGTCTGATGATATCAATTAGGGCTGTTGGATGTTTGACAGCATAATTATCACTATTAAAATGTTACAAATATTTATATGAATTTTATATCTATCAGCAAATTCATATATATGAATGCATGCATATCTAAATATATGAATTTTATTTCTAATTAATTAAATAAATTTTATTGCCTGATGATATCAATTAGGGTTATTTGATGTTTGACAGCATAATTATCACAATTATCAATATTACAATGTTACAAATATTTATATGAATTTTATTTCTAACTCACATTCATATATATGAAGGCATGCATATCTAAATATATAAAATTTATTTCTAATTAATTAAATAAATTTTATTGCCTGATGATATCAATAAGGATTATTTGATGTTTGACAGCATAATTATCACTATAAAAATGTTACAAATATTTATATGAATTTTATATCTATCAGCAAATTCATATATATGAATGCATGCATATCTAAATATATGAATTTTATTTCTAATTAATTAAATAAATTTTATTGCCTGATGATATCAATTAGGGTTATTTGATGTTTGACAGCATAATTATCACAATTATCAATATTACAATGTTACAAATATTTATATGAATTTTATTTCTATCTGCAAATTCATATATATGAATGCATGTATATCTAAATATATGAATTTTATTTCTAATTAATTAAATAAATTTTATTGTCTGATGATATCAATTAGGGTAATTTGATATTTGACAACATAATTATCAAATTATCAATATTATAATGTTACAAATATTTATATGAATTTTATTTCTATCTGCAAATTCATATATATGAATGCATGTATATCTAAATATATGAATTTTATTTCTAATTAATTAAATAAATTTTATTGCCCGATGATATCAATTAGGGTTATTTGATGTTTGACAGCATAATTATCACAATTATCAATATTATAATGTTACAAATATTTATATGAATTTTATTTCTATCTGCAAATTCATATATATAAATGCATCTATATCTAAATATATGAATTTTATTTCTAATCTATTAAATAAATTTTATTGCCCGATGATATCAATTAGGGTTATTTGATGTTTGACAGCATAATTATCACAATTATCAATATTATAATGTTACAAATATTTATATGAATTTTATTTCTAACTGCAAATTCATATATATGAAGGCATGCATATCTAAACATATGAATTTTATTTCAAATTAATTAAATAAATTTTATTGTCTGATGATATCAATTAGGGTTATTTGATATTTGACAGCATAATTATCGCAATAATCAATATTATAATGTTACAAATATTTATATGAATTTTATTTCTATCTGAAAATTCATATATATGAATGCATCTATATCTAAATATATGAATTTTATTTCTAATTAATTAAATAAATTTTATTGTCTGATGATATCAATTAGGGTTATTTGATATTTGACAACATAATTATCACAATTATCAATATTATAATGTTACAAATATTTATATGAATTTTATTTCTAACTGCAAATTCATATATATGAAGGCATGCATATCTAAACATATGAATTTTATTTCAAATTAATTAAATAAATTTTATTGTCTGATGATATCAATTAGGGTTATTTGATATTTGACAGCATAATTATCGCAATAATCAATATTATAATGTTACAAATATTTATATGAATTTTATTTCTATCTGAAAATTCATATATATGAATGCATCTATATCTAAATATATGAATTTTATTTCTAATAAATTAAATAAATTTTATTGTCTGATGATATCAATTAGGGTTATTTGATATTTGACAACATAATTATCACAATTATCAATATTATAATGTTACAAATATTTATATAAATTTTATTTCTATCTGCACATTCCTCTATCTAAATGCATTCATATCTAAATATTTGAATTTTATTTCTAATTAATTAAATAAATTTTATTGCCCGATGATATCAATTAGGGTTATTTGATGTTTGACAGCATAATTATCACAATTATCAATATTATAATGTTACAAATATTTATATGAATTTTATTTCTAACTGCAAATTCATATATATGAAGGCATGCATATCTAAATATATGAATTTTATTTCAAATTAATTAAATAAATTTTATTGTCTGATGATATCAATTAGGGTTATTTGATGTTTGACAGCATAATTATCACAATTATCAATATTATAATGTTACAAATATTTATATGAATTTTATTTCTAACTCACATTCATATATATGAAGGCATGCATATCTAAATATTTGAATTTTATTCTAATTAATTAAATAAATTTTATTGCCTGATGATATCAATTAGGGTTATTTGATGTTTGACAGCATAATTATCACAATTATCAATATTACAATGTTACAAATATTTATATGAATTTTATTTCTATCTGCAAATTCATATATATGAATGCATGTATATCTAAATATATGAATTTTATTTCTAATTAATTAAATAAATTTTATTGTCTGATGATATCAATTAGGGTTATTTGATGTTTGACAGCATAATTATCACAATTATCAATATTATAATGTTACAAATATTTATATGAATTTTATTTCTATCTGCAAATTCATATATATGAATGCATGTATATCTAAATATATGAATTTTATTTCTAATTAATTAAATAAATTTTATTGTCTGATGATATCAATTAGGGTTATTTGATGTTTGACAGCATAATTATCACAATTGTCAATATTACAATGTTACAAATATTTATATGAATTTTATTTCTATCTGCAAATTCATATATATGAATGCATGTATATCTAAATATATGAATTTTATTTCTAATTAATTAAATAAATTTTATTGTCTGATGATATCAATTAGGGTTATTTGATGTTTGACAGCATAATTATCACAATTATCAATATTATAATGTTACAAATATTTATATGAATTTTATTTCTAACTGCAAATTCATATATATGAAGGCATGCATATCTAAATATATGAATTTTATTTCAAATTAATTAAATAAATTTTATTGTCTGATGATATCAATTAGGGTTATTTGATGTTTGACAGCATAATTATCACAATTATCAATATTATAATGTTACAAATATTTATATGAATTTTATTTCTATCTGCAAATTCATATATATGAATGCATGCATATCTAAATATATGAATTTTATTTCTAATTAATTAAATAAATTTTATTGTCTGATGATATCAATTAGGGTTATTTGATGTTTGACAGCATAATTATCACAATTATCAATATTATAATGTTACAAATATTTATATGAATTTTATTTCTATCTGCAAATTCATATATATGAATGCATGTATATCTAAATATATGAATTTTATTTCTAATTAATTAAATAAATTTTATTGTCTGATGATATCAATTAGGGTTATTTGATGTTTGACAGCATAATTATCACAATTATCAATATTATAATGTTACAAATATTTATATGAATTTTATTTCTAACTGCAAATTCATATATATGAAGGCATGCATATCTAAATATATGAATTTTATTTCTAATTAATTAAATAAATTTTATTGTCTGATGATATCAATTAGGGTTATTTGATGTTTGACAGCATAATTATCACAATTATCAATATTATAATGTTACAAATATTTATATGAATTTTATTTCTATCTGCAAATTCATATATATGAATGCATGTATATCTAAATATATGAATTTTATTTCTAATTAATTAAATAAATTTTATTGTCTGATGATATCAATTAGGGTTATTTGATGTTTGACAGCATAATTATCACAATTATCAATATTATAATGTTACAAATATTTATATGAATTTTATTTCTATCTGCAAATTCATATATATGAATGCATGTATATCTAAATATATGAATTTTATTTCTAATTAATTAAATAAATTTTATTGTCTGATGATATCAATTAGGGTTATTTGATGTTTGACAGCATAATTATCACAATTATCAATATTATAATGTTACAAATATTTATATGAATTTTATTTCTAACTCACATTTATATATATGAAGGCATGCATATCTAAATATATGAATTTTATTTCTAATTAATTAAATAAATTTTATTGTCTGATGATATCAATTAGGGTTATTTGATGTTTGACAGCATAATTATCACAATTATCAATATTATAATGTTACAAATATTTATATGAATTTTATTTCTATCTGCACATTCATCTATCTGAATGCATGTATTTTATGTTTTATCACTGACAACATAATTATCATAATTATCAATATTAATATTACAACTATTTATTGCCATGACATTATAATTGCTTTAAATCATTATTAGAAAAAAAACTGATTGGGTTTTTCTGATCCTGGGAATTGCATAGATAAATTGAATTAGAGGTATATAACTTAATATTTTGCCAATTAAATATGATTCAATAAAATTATACTAATGAAATATTTATAAATATTTATTTATATTAGTAAATATTTAAATAATTAAATATGTATGTAGCATTCGAGCAAAATAACCAATAAATCGCTATATGGATTTTATTGATTTTATACATCAGTTTATTTATGTTACCCAGTTATGTCCGTTTTCGCCGTTTATCAATTAATTAAATACAGTGTAGTTAATTAAATAAATACATTGTCGTGCATATTCACAGTTTATCTTTTATCAAATTAAAGATAAAAACAATATATAAAATATATAAAGTGATATTTTATTTTTAGTCAAATATTATAATGATATACACATGTTAATCCTTATCTCATCATAAAATAGTTTATTTTAAATAAATTACAATTATAATTGTTTTTTTTTAAATAAAAACAATTTAAATCACCAGTTCAGTTAAATTGTTTTTGTTTCCGAGTATCATACATATATTAGCAATGGATACTTCTGATAAACCATTACCACTAGCATTCAAACAGCTTGTTTGTACGCATTTCTAAATACAAAGAGAAATTGCTTTTGAAAATTGATTTGCAAATCAGTAATATAAACATTGTACAAATATACTATAAAAAATTTAAAAAAATTATAGTATAAATATAAATATAGTAGTATAAACAGCGTTCCTATCGTAAATCATCTTACCTCTAAAGCAGCGCATAATGCTAAAAATCCAGCATCCCCGAGCATTAAATCGTGTACATCCATTACGGTATGATTTAGCTGTTTTCGAACTAATTCACATGGTATTTCGTCAAGATAATTGCAAGCACGTTCGTAAATTTCAACAGGTGATAAATTCTCAGCTTTATAAGTTGATACTAAACCTTAAAGACAATTATTTTATAAAATTAGAAGCAAAGGCCACTTTTCTATTCAAAATAAAGTTCTCGACAAATGGTACATAAACTTTCAAAACCGTATATTATAATTTTGGATTTAAAGTTAATTAAAAGAAACAATTAACTTTAAATATATTTTCGGATAACCTTCATTAAATTCAATTTATAATTTGATAGCGGATACGTTTATTTCACGAATTAGGTAAGAATATATTTTGTATAAAACAACAATTCTCAATTTGAACTGTTAGAAATATTTGAATTATTTATTTAATTTATAATATAAATAAATAATTTAATTTAATATAAATTATTATAATGAATATAATGAATATTTAATAAAAAATTATTATAAAAAAGCTTTAAAATGTCAAATAATAAATGAAAGAAAAGGCTTGACGACCTTATTAAGTGGTGATTTAGTGTTAAGAAACGTTCTTTTTATGTTAATTTGATTAAACGTAAGTCGTTATATGAAAGTAAAGATCATATACGACTATCAACTGCGATTAGCAGCGAGTCACAACACACCCCACTGCTAGTGACGGATTAGATACTTCTTGTAATTTAAACTTTCGAGAATTAACCGAATATAAATGATGGTAAATTTGCAACAAATGCGTTGGTTTCCGTTTTTCTTTATTATCTCAATTACATCATTCTTGGTCGCATCATCATGATCTATTAGTCATCATCTAGACTATTATAATGATATATTAGTCATCATCTACCGTCAACTTAATTATTGTTTGCTAATTTCAAGATGTCAAAAATGAATTTTCAGGTGACATATATCACTATATATTAGGATATTGCTGATATTACTTATTAATATCATCGGATATTAAAGTAGTTGGCTTTTAAGATAAAAAATAATACCAATTATATCGATTACACTTCCTATCTGTCAAATAAAATTATCTAATAAATAAAATATCAGCAAGTGTGCGTTATGGTTGTCATTTCAATGATGATTATATGATTCAGGTTGTCAATTTTAATTCTATTTTAATTCAGAATAAAAGAATTATATTTTTATTATATTCAATTAAATAAAAAATTTCACACATATTTTCCACTTATCTCAAAAATATTTACGGTAGTTTTGTTGATCGTTTTATTTCGTCATCATCAAATATTGCTTTCCATATTTATAAAATAACAAATCAGATCAGCTAACTGAGTCAAAGTGTTTTTAAATTATATTATAAAAAAATAATTATTTTTAAATATTAAAATAAATTATTAAATTATTATTAATAAATTAAATAAATTATTTTTATAAATCATTGTTTTTATAAATTAAAAATAATACAAAATAAAAATTTAATAATTTATAAAATTATTAACTGAGTGAATTATTACAATTCGCTCGAACAGAAAAATCACACAATATATTTCAAAAACACGAAAGAATTCTTATGTGAATACTGTCCTTTATAAAAGTAGCAATATATAAATTTGTGTTTATGGCATGCGGTGATAAACTACGAATAAGGTAATAAGATGCTATGAGTAGCTAGCAGTAAGCAATAAATCAGATCAGTTAACTGAGTCTACGTATTTTACACTATTTATAAATAAAAAATAATATTAAATAAAATTTAAATAATTAAGCAATAAATAATTAAATAATTATAAATAATAAATAATTGTTATATAATATTTTATATAATTTATATCTAATAAAAATTTTAAATTAAAATTTAAAATAAAAGTCTATTTTTATGAATTAACTAATTAATAATATACAATTTATCATAATAAGGAATAGAGGTCATCAGAAGGAACTGCTATGTTATCAGGTTTCCTTCCCAATTTCTTAACCCAACATAACAGGGGGCCAAATACGTGCTAAGGACGTATTTTCTCTGATGAAATTCGATTATCTAGTGTATCTTATTGTAAAGAAGATACCCAAAAGAAGTAAAACTTTTAAAGATTAGTAATATTAATCGCTTGGTGATTAACAATATTAAATATTGCTGAATTTTACAAGATTGTTTTGCTCATTTACTTAATCAAGTCACTCTACTTTATCAATTTTGGTCTACTATATTGATCAATTAATCATTATATTTGATAAATTAACGAACATAATCACGAACATTAATATTGGATACTTGGCGAATTAAATTTGCGGTTGATTTTGTTCTGCTGACTTAAAAACTAAAGTATGATTGCAATACTAATTTAAAAATGGAGAAGTTTGCATCTTAAGGTGTTTACACTTTAAAATGTAAACTTTATCACGTGATCACGTTTAAAAGATTAGGTAACGGCCAATAGCCAGGTCGCGTAGCAAGTGGAATTAAGGTTGTAGATCTTTATAGATCTTGTTCTAGCCTGCAACTGCATTAAGCAGGGCAGCCCCCTGTCAGATGCTGCTGGATGGCCCGTTGTAAGTTTTGTCTGAGTCGGCTAAACTAGGCGGAGACACCGAAAAGCAACTTAAAAAATTATGACTTAAAAGTTACATGTACTCAACAATATTGGAAAAATATTCTCAACCAAAATACGTAAGTACTAATGATTTCAATTTTAGATCTTTTAAATGTAACAGAAAAAATTGTATAGTTTGTGATGTTATAAATAATAATAATTGTATCGTAAGTAATACGACAAACAAATGTTTTTCATTAAATATTAATAATAATTGTAACTGCAATACCGCAGGTGTAGTGTATCTTATACAATGTACATGTGGATTGCAATATATAGGAAAAACATATCAAATGTTAAAAACTAGGTTTAGGCAACACATATATAATATACAGCATAATAGTCAAACTATATTTCATAAACATATGAGATAAATAGGACAAGATATGATTTACTGTAAATTATTTATTTTAGAACATATTATCGAAGAGAACATATCAATATTAAATCAAAAACTATTAGAAAAAGAAGATTTTTGATTAAAACGCTTAATTCCATGTACCCATTAGGATTGAATGACGTGGTACAAGGAATTGGCAGAAGTAGTATATTAAATAATAAACAAATATACTATAATAATAACGTTAGACGCAATCCAAGAAGTCATGGTGATAAAAGGAACAAGAAAAATAGACTTAAAAATATTAAAAAGATAGGTAGGTATATATGAGCAATTATATATGAGCAATTAGATAGGTATATATGAACAATTAGAAATACTAAAACAACTATTAAGAGATAATAAGATGAAAGTTTTTATGTAAATATAAGTTTTTCTAAAGATATCACTTGTTTTATAAATTAAAGATTAATTAACGATGTTGATATATTAAGTTGTATAATAGACAGTTATTGTAGTATAAAATACTATAATCGTACAATAAATGTTAATAATAACAATAAAAATTATACTCTAAACGTATAATTAAAAGTATAATATTAAACTTCATTAATAAAATTATTGATAATCTAAATATAGGTAGACTTTTAAATAATTCTAAAAGTAAAGAAATAACAGGATCAAATTTAAGTAAATATATTTCTAAAATAATATCAGCAATAAGCAATATTACTGCATTATTGTATCTCTCAAGCCCATTAATTAGATATATTAATGGGCTTGAGATATATAAATGGGCTTATATTAATTAGATATAAGAAGTTCTTCTAAAAATATCATATGTTCAATAAATCAAAAATTAATTAACAACTATGATAGGCTAAGTTGTATAATAGACAGTTATTGTAATACAAAATACTATAATCGTATAATAAATGTTAATAATAAAAATATACACTGACCATAAACTTCATTAATAAATGTATGGGTAATAAAAATATAGGTAGACTTTTAAATAATTCTAAAAGTAAAGAAATAACAGGGTCAGATTTAAGTAAATATATTCCTAAAATAATGTATAAGTTGTTACCGCCATTAGAACTAGAAATTTGTAATGCAAATTTGTAAAGCATAATGCAAAATGAATAAATTTTCAGAATATAAATACGTACGATTTTAGTACGCTAAATCTAGATTTAGCAGATATTAAAAATACATTAGAAAAATTAATTAATCTTATATCAGGATATATATACATATATATGTTAAAATAACCATAACGCTAATCTAACAAAAATTAAACCATCAAATAAATATATGAATAAAATTGAATTAATAGAATCCTTAAATATTTTGATAAATCAAAATTATTTAAAGGTATGGACATCTATATTTAGACAAATAAAAGATGTTCCAATGGGTGGTAGTAGTAGCCCAATTATAGCTGACTTGTTTTTAAGCTTTATAGCATATGAATTTGTTCATAATTGTGTAAAAACTAAATCTAAATTATATAAAGATATGAAATATATGTTTCAACACATTGATGATATATGTGTATTTAATTCTAATAATTTTTATTCAATTAGTGAACAAATTTATCAAGGTAGTCGTATTCTTAATAAAACCAATATTAATGATAAAGAAGGTATATAGCTAGGTATGAATATTAAATTAACATCAATTAAAACTACTTTTAATTTATATCGTAAAGATGATATATTTAAATTTACAAGAAACGTATTTTTGCATGAGCATTCCTGCATACCATATAATATAAAATATAATACATTAAATAATGAAATTTTAAGAATTGCAACAATATGTAATGATATTGGCTTTCTTCAAAATAATTTAAATAATTTAATAGATACATATTTTAAACTAGGTTACTATAAAAATATCATCAAACAGAAAATAGTAAAGTATATAAATCAACACAATAATATAAGAATAAATTTAAACTCTTAAGTGGCAAATTTTAATGGATGGATAATAAATAATTTACTTTGTATTAGAATATAATACTAGATAATCAAATTTCATCATAGGAAATACGTCATTAGCAAGTGTTTGGTCTTGCTGCTATGTTAGATCGATGAGTAGGGGTAGAAACCTGATAGCATAGCAGTTCCTCCAGATGACATCTAATACTAATTCTGATTAGTATTAATTATAATATAATATAATGAAATAAGTTATATAAGTTATATAAAATCTATCCATAAAATATGTGATTTTATTTAAAAGAATGCTGTCAAATAAGATAGTTAGGTATTTAGGAGAATGAAAAATGCTATAATTAAAATTGTAAATAATTAAAATATGAAAATTTTACATATCTGTGATAACTAAATTAAGTAAATTATCAATTCGTTAGAAAAAATTTATTTAAATTTAGTTTTAAATATTACGAAAGTAAATATCACACATTACATAATTTGAAATATTAATATAAAATATTAATATATACAAAATTAAAATTATCGTAAATACCCAAACTTGATAATATAGCAGTTCCTCCTGATGACCTCGAATCGTGAGTTATTTATTAGTCAATTCATAAAAATTACGTTTATTTAAAATTTCAATTTTTTATTTAACTTGATTTAAATTAATAAAACATCTTATAACAGTTATTTATTTTATTATTTAATTATTAAATTTTGATTTAGCATTATTATGTTTTGTTTATTTTATAATTATATTAAATAGGTAGACTCAGTTAGCTGATTTGATGATCTACTATTTATTAGTCAATTTATAACAACTGACTTTTATTTTAAATTTTAACTCGGTAACACTATAAATAGTATAAAATGTTATATAATATTTTTTTATAATTATTTAACTTTATTTTTAATTTATTTATAGTTTAAAATTATAATTAATATATTAATTATAATAAATTATGAAAATAATTATAAATTAAAAAAATTAATATATTTAATTAGTCTATATACAAATAGATCAATAGATTAATCTTTTAGTCTTTAGACTAATAGATTAATCTATTGTATATAATAGACTATATAATAATATATAGATTGTCTAAATATTATCTATATTTTGTCTGTTATCCTTATTCTGATACTTTGTCTGTTATTTATTAGTCAATTCATAAAAAATGACTTTTATTTTAAATTTCAATTTTTTATTTTAACTTGATATAAGTTATATAAAATCTATTTATTTGGTTTTATTTATTTTTTATTTTATTAAATGCGTAGACTCAATTAGCTGAATTGATTAATACTTCATCAATTTAAATAATTAATAGTTATATTCACTGTATCAATATTTTTTACTTTATTCAATTCATTATTATGAGATTTTGATCAAGTTCTGTATATCTGATCAACTATTTATAATCGCATCCTAAGAAAATAGCTTAATCGTTATTAAATTATTATACCATTAAATATATTATATTTAATAGTATAATAAATATATATTATATATATTATATATTTATTATATTTACAATTAAATTACTATTTAATTGTTAGGAATCCGTTATCAAGAAGTTAGCTGTTTAATTTATCGGAAAATCTTTGTAACAATTTGTATTCAATTTATAATCGAATTTCTTTACAAATCAATTTCCTCTGATCTTATTTACAAAGTAGCCATATGTTACAAGACTATTAAGGCATTTAAGTAATTTTAAACGAATTCGTGCAAATGAGATCAACGTTTGAGTATTAATCTAATCTTACTTAATCTCTGCATCTCTACATTTGAATACTCGTCAATCATGGCGGCTTGTCGTTTAGATTCCAGTTGAAATGTTTGTGCCTCAAAATCCTCTTTAACCGATTGCCTGAGCTTAATATTTTCATTCAGTGAGAAAGCATTTCGTTCAGTGATTTTAAGTTCAGCGTGCTCATGCAGTGAACGTTGCGTACAGTCTTCATGAAGGTCTATACTATCTTCAAGAGCAAGCAAAAATTTTTCTTTCAAATCCAAAGTTTTTCCGCTAAAATATCAAAGGTATCGTATGCTTAGATTTGTTATAAATTAAAATATTCAAATTTTAAATTAGTATTCGACAGGCCTTTTTTGAAGAACTATTAAGAATTCTTTATTTAACAATTATACAGGTATTCATATCCTTTCTAAAACCTAGATTCTTTTGCTGATTTCTGTTTGATTTTTACTGTTCATCAATTTTGAAATAAAATATAATATTTCTTTCAGACATTAACATTCTTTAAATTTTAAATAGTTCTAATTTTTATAATCTTTCTATTGTATAAACGTTTTTCTGTTTTCACATTTAGCCTGTTGTATAAATTCTTTCAGTTTTATAAATTCTTTCTAGTATATTTTTTAGTGTATGAATTCTTTCTGATGAAATCATTCTTTTTAGTGTATGAATTCTTGCTTATGTAATCATTCTTTTAGTGTATGAATTCTTTCTGATGTAATCATTCTTTTTAGTGTATGAATTCTTTCTAATGTAATCATTCTTTTTTGTATGAATTCTTTCTGATGTAATCATTCTTTTTAGTGTATGAATTCTTTCTGATGTAATCATCCTTTTTAGTGTATGAATTCTTTCTGATAAAATCATTCTTTTTAGTGTATGAATTCTTTCTGATGAAATCATTCTTTTTAGTGTATGAATTCTTTCGGTTGTAATCATTCTTTTTAGTGTATAAATTCTTTCTGATGTTATCATTCTTTTTAGTGTATGAATTCTTTCTGATGTAATCATTCTTTTTAGTGTATGAATTCTTGCTGATGTAATCATTCTTTTTCGTGTATGAATTCTTTCTGATGTAATCATTCTATTTAGTGTATGAATTCTTTCGGATGTAATCATTCTTTTTAGTGTATGAATTATTTCTGATGTAATCATTCTTTTTAGTGTATGAATTCGTTCTGATGTAATCATTCCTTTTAGTGTATGAATTCTTTCTGATATAATCATTCTTTTTAGTGTATGAATTCTTTCTGATGTAATCATTCTTTTTTAGTGTATGAATTATTTTTGATGTAATCATTCTTTTTAGTCTATGAATTCTTTCTGATGTAATCATTCTTTTTAGTGTATGAATTCTTGCTGATGTAATCATTCTTTTTAGTGTATGAATTCTTTCTGATTTAATCATTCTATTCAGTGTATGAATTCTTTCTGGTGTAATCTCTATTTTTAGTGTATGAATTCTTTCTGATGTAATCTTTCTTTTTAGTGTATGAATTCTTTTTGATGTAATAATTCTTTTTAGTGTATAAATTCTTTCTGATGTAATCATTCTATTTAGTGTAAGAATTCTTTGTTATGTAATTATTCTTTTTAGTGTATGAATTCTTTCTAATGTAATCATTCCATTAGTGTATGAATTCTTTCTGATGTAATCATTCTTTTTAGTGTATGAATTCTTTCTGATGTAATCATTCTTTTTAGTGTATGAATTCTTTCTGATGTAATCATTTTTTGTAGTGTATGAATTCTTTCTGATGTAATCATTCTTTTTAGTGTATGAATTCTTTCTGATGAAATCAGTCTTTTAAGTGTATGAATTCTGTCTGATATAATCATTCTTTTTAGTGTATGAATTCTTTCTGATGTAATCATTCTTTTTACTGTATGAATTATTTCGATGAAATCATTCTTTTTAGTCTATAAATTCTTTCTGATGTAATCATTCTTTTTAGTGTATGAATTCTTGCTGATGTAATCATTCTATTTAGTGTATGAATTCTTTCGGATGTAATCATTCTTTTTAGTGTATTAATTTTTTCTGATGTATTCATTCTTTTTAGTGTATGAATTCGTTCTGATGTAATCATACTTTTTAGTGTATGAATTCTTTCTGATATAATCATTCTTTTTAGTGTATGAATTCTTTCTGATGTAATCATTCTTTTTAGTGTATGAATTCTTTCTGATGTAATCATTCTTTTTAGTGTATGAATTCTTTCTGATGTAATCATTCTTTTTAGTGTATGAATTCTTTCTGATGAAATCATTCTTTTTAGTGTATGAATTCTTTCTGATGTAATCATTTTTTTAGTGTATGAATTCTTTCTGATGTAATCATTCTTTTTAGTGTATGAATTCTTTCTGATGAAATCATTCTTTTTAGTGTATGAATTCTTTCGGATGTAATCATTCTTTTTAGTGTATGAATTCTTTCTGATGTAATCATTCTTTTTAGTGTATGAATTCTTTCTGATGTAATCATTCTTTTTAGTGTATGAATTCTTTCTGATGTAATCATTCTTTTTAGTGTATGAATTCTTTCTGATGTAATCATTCTTTTTAGTGTATGAATTCTTTCTGATATAATC